>APFE030794622.1:114705-125742 GCA_000404065.3 Pinus taeda | reverse complement strand
TTATTTATTTTGATAGCTCTAGAGTGGAAATTGGAGTAATTAATTTGTAAGGTTATTTTTATTGGTGGATCTCAATTTAGAGAATTAGGGTTTGGTACCTTATGGGGCCTTTCTTATTGTATTAAATGAAAATTTTAGAGGTCACAAATCTCTCATGTGAAATTATAATGAAACAAGGTCTAAAATCTCTACCAGTAGTATATTGAAATCTCTTCTTCCATATCTTCCAAATTTCATAATCTAAAACATCAAAAAAATAAGTTTATAGCAAAAATACCAAGCTAGCCTATCTGAAGAATGTTTCAAGAGCATTTAAGAACACCATTTCCCTTAGATCATATCTCTAGGATTATAGTGAAATAATGGTTAAAATTTCTACAATTGGTACCTTGTGATCTATTATTTTCCTCCTCCATATTTCACAGTCTAAAATTTTTCAAAAAGAAAGTTATAAAAAAATAGCAAGTTGACATATTTGGAGCATGTTTTAAGCATTTAGGAACACTAACTTTGCTAGATCATACTTGGAAATTATAATGAAAAAAATGGAATAAATTTCTATTGATCATACCTTGAGATATCTTCTATTTATCCTCCATTTTTCATAGTCTAAAAAATCTCAAAAATAAAGTACATAAAAAATACCAAGCTAACCTATTTGAAGCAAATTTCAGGAGCATTAAAGACGCCTAAATTCCTCAGATCATATCTCTAAAATTATAGCGAACAAAGGTTGAAATTATAACCATATTTACATAAAGATTTTATGTCTATATCATCCACATATCATAGTTTGAATGATCCTAGAAGAAAATTCCTAATGAAAATTCCAAGATGATGCATTCATCCCATAAATCACATTTTTGCTTCCACCTTTAATCTCCAAGAATCACCCCATAAATATTCTTCATATCCTCCCATAAATATACTTCATATCCTCTTACACACCTCAAATCCATTCTTTCTTGGATAGAATTCAAGTGGACTCATATATATTTTATTTATAGTTTTTATATGTTCGCTTATGGGGACAACTTGTAAAACTACTAGGGTTGGCCTACTTGTGGTTTGGTTGAGTCATCCTTGCGAGATCCTTCAGATCTCCTAATTCGTATGGATTTAGAGGGATATCCATATACCATTAGAAAGGTATCAAAATAATATTTCCAACCATATGTCTATCCTCCCATTTGAGCTAGGTAATTCATTAAAATGGCCTTCCAATCAAGGGTATCCAAATTAGTCATCAGAAGTCTAAAAATAATACTGTCAACAATATTCTTTTTTCAATATTTACCTTGGACATATGTAGTGTCCCCCTATATTTGACATGAACGAAAAATATTTCCAACAATATCCCCATTTATCATTAATGGCAATGATTAATCAATTCTACAATAATACTAAAGAAATCCCCTTATTTAGAATTCTCCTTGTGCCCACAACATCTCTCCCATTGACATTGATGGAAAAAAGGCGCTCTCCCTGAGCTTGTACTTTCCTTTTATTTGTAACTCTTCTTTTGTTTGCTATTTTTGTTAGTGTTTAGAAATCTTCCTCTATTTGTAAATTTTCTTAGTGATTGCAACTCTTCCTTTATCCACAACTTCTCTCAATAATTGCAACTGCTCCCCTTGTTTGTTATGTCCTTATGTCTACATATTCTCCCCCTTTGAAATCAACGGAAAATGGATTTTTTTACTTTCGACTAGAGTTTCTTCGCCTAAGATGTTAACATCAAAACAATTGCTTTTTTTTTATTACTTAGTTTTGCTGTGTTTGCAACTATTAAATACTCCATTTCTATAAATTTTCTTTTTTTCATTAAATGGATGTTTCCCCTCAACATATGCTTCTTCGCATTTGCAATTTTCATTCTCAGCAACTATTCCTCTTGTTTAAAGCTTCTACCCCTTTTTTATATAAAGGGAAAAGTGCTTCTTCCCTTGAATTTTTGCATTGATGTTAGTTGAAATACATCATTTACTTCATTGTCCTCATACAATTTGTTGTCCACATCTTGTAGTGTTTCCATATCATCATTCCCACCCTATAGCTTACATTATAATGCTTTCATCTTCTTGATGAGAACTACCATCTCTTGCTTCACTTGAAGATATACTCTCTTTTACTAATGAACTATTAGGGGTATTACTCCCGTAGGACAATTTTTATTTCTTTTAATCCAATTGAGAACATACATTGCTTGGAGAACTAATTGCATTTTCTACCAATATTTTTCAAGAACGTATTTTTCTTATTTCACATCCTTTAGAATGGAATGTGGTATTTTACACCTGATCAAACATTTGATTTATACACAACAGATTGTGCTTTCAGCCTTCAACAAATAGAACATTTTGATTTACACTCAACAGATTGTGCTTTCAGCCTTCAACAAACAAAAAAAAATTATTTTTTTTCCTTCCATCATCAAGAATGATTATGGATTTTCCAATTATCCTTCTTGAATTATTATTTCCAATAGTGAAACTACCTCATTAGGCTTATTTTGCAAAGATAAATTTGCTTCTATCTCCTATCATATGACTTGAACATCCATTGTCTATATACCATTGGATTTCTTTGGTTTGAACACATACAGCTAGACCACATTATTCTTTCTTCTCTTTCTTCCTTGTCCATAACTTTCTTATTTGAATTATATTTCTGATAATATATTCTCTAATTTGATTTGCAGGTTTCAATGTAATACATCTGTAATCATGAGTTTGTGCCCAAAATTATTGCACTTGAAGCATTCAACATGACCTAGTAATGGGGAAAATAAATTGTAACTCTTAAAAGAATTCTTATTAAAAATTATAATATTATTGTTCACATAATCATTCCTTGAGATATTATATAATCCCCTACTCATATTCATCAAATAATTGTTTCTTACATAGGATTTGCAATCTAGTGCCTTTTAACCAAAACTATTACATGAAAAGAAATAGCTGCAAAAGGGATTTCGATACCTTCTTCGGGGAGTAAATCTTTTGAAACCATTTATATGTAATAGTTGATCTTCATTTCCTTGCCTAACTCTGCTTGTTTTTCTGATGGGATTGTGTCCCTGCTAATTCTTGATTTTGTTTCTAACTCTTCTTGCATCGCTACTAGATCCTTTGAGGAAATTAACATAGCTTCCAACTTCTTCTTTGCATTTCTTTTATAATATCCTTGAGCTTAATTCTCCTTTGGAAATTTCATGATAAATAAGGCTTATTTTAAAAGAGTATATCTCTAGAAACTTAGAATTACATCTAATATTTCATAATTGTTTCCATACTTCATACTTTGATTCAACTAATCATTGGATTTTTATAAATTATTTCTCAAGGAAACAATTTGAGCTTCTAGTTGCTCATAATATCCTTATTTTTCCATAATGATTAAAAAATAAAAATAAAAAATGATGGCTAAATTCTAATGGAGAAAACTAGAGAATTATAAGATCATAAGTTTGGTGATGAAAGTGGATCATGAGAAATGAGGAGGAAAACTTCTCTATTTATAATAAAATATTAGCTAGATTGATGAGAACACATATAATAAAATATTTGTTAAAACAAATCAAGTTGTAACTAATTTGGTATTTTATTATTATTTGTGAGTGGAAGAGGTAAAAAATAATAGTTAATGACTTAAGTAACTCAAAAACATTTATTTATTGAGTTAATTAATAAAAATTGGGTAAAATAGTTAGAAATAATTAATAATTAGTAGGTTTATTAAAGTACTTCTAGGTAAGACGATAAAATAGGTTAGAAACAATTTATAAAATTGTTAAAAGATAAACAAATAATCAATAAATAAATTATTTATTGAATTATTCCCATGGAAATGAATAATGTGAGTGAAAATATATTAACATATCTTCACCTAAATGAGGAAAAATATGAGAATAACATAAAATTAATGAATTTATGGGTTTTCCTCATGACTTGGTTAATTAATGGAAATGACTTAATAAAAGTGGTTCATTATGCTATTTCATTAGGTGAATTTGGGTTTGAATGTGTAAAACCCATACTAACATGACATATTTCAATTCACCTATTAATTTTGGCTAATTTGGGTTTTAATGTGTAAAACCCATACTAACATGACATATTTCGATTCACCTATTAATTTTGGCTAAGTGATCACTTTTTGTGTGACAATTATGTATATGAAAATTATTAACAAAAACCACAACTCTTTGCACCTTCTTAAAACTTCCATTAGAGAAACTAACTTGACCAATTACATTATTCAGTCCACTTATTAATTGTAGATTTTGCGCCAAACAACTACAATGATCTCCTTTTCTCTACCTTTAGGGAATATAATAAAGACATTACCATGACCACTTATGTTGATATGAGAATCATCATCGAGGTATACTTTCCCACCATTATATTTATTGTCTACTAAAAACTTGTCCCAATGGAAAACCATGAGGATGGAAGCTCTAGAATCTATCAATCATACACTTTGACATGCATGGATTTCCAAGGTTATAACAAAGGCATCCCCACCAACCTCCTAATAAAAAATCTGAATTCATCTTCAGATTCGTTCCTTCTTTTCTATCTTTTTATGTTGTAGTCTCTTTTAAAATCATTTACTTGCTATAATTGCAACGTATTTCTTTAGATATTCCAAGAGACTCGTGTCTCTCATGGGATTTGAATCTTTTATTCTCAATCTTCATTCATTTCTCTTTTGATCTTACATGAACTATCACAGTCTTTTTCATGGATTCAAAATCATTTTTCCTCATTTCCTCCAAGAGTAAAGCAACCATAACCTCATCAAGCTCAAATTTCTTTGTAGTGCTTCCAATCGACATTATTACAAATCTATCATAAAGCAAGAGATGGTCATGCAATAATCCTCCTTATTTGTATTACACTAAGTTTAATGAGGTCATAATGGTATTAAACACATTTAGATGCTTAGTTACAAATCATTGTCACCAATTCTATATGCACATAACTTTTTGTAGAAAAAATTATTATTAGGCAAGTATTTTGTTACAATTTCCCCCAATTTATTTTAGATTCATGACATGTTGGACTTTTTTTAATAATTTTTTAACAACACAAATTTAGCTAAACAAACTTAATAATTCTTCTTAACTTTCTCTCCAACACTACCTAGTCCTCATCTTTCGTAGAAGATATTTTTTTTCTATATATTGCAATCAATAGATCTTGATTTATAAGAAGATCATTTATTTTGGGATTATGTAGCTCAAATTTAGTCATATAAATTACATTTTTTCTATATATTGCAATCAATAGATCTTGATTTATAAGAAGATCATTCATTTTGGGATTATGTAGCTCAAATTTAGTCACATAAATTACATTTTTTCTATATATTGCAATCAATAGATCTTGATTTATAAGAAGTTCATTCATTTTAGGATTATGTGGCTAACTTAGTCACATAACTTACATTTTTTCTATATATTTCCATCAATAAATCTTGATTTATAAGAAGATCATTCATTTTGAGATTATGTAGCTCAAATTTAATCACATAAATTACATTTTTTCTATATATTGCAATCAATAAATCTTGATTTATAAGAAGATCATTCATTTTAGGATTATGTAGCTCAAATTTAGTCATATAAATTACATTTTTTCTATATATTGCAATCAATAGATCTTGATTTACAAGAAGATCATTCATTTTGGGATTATGTAGCTCAAATTTAGTCACATAAATTACATTTTTCTATATATTGCAATCAATAAATCTTGATTTATAAGAAGATCATTCATTTTAAGATTATGTGGCTAACTTAGTCACATAACTTACATTTTTTCTATATATTGGCATCAATAAATCTTGATTTATAAAAAGATCATTCATTTTGAGAATTTGTAGCTCAAATTTAGTTACATAAATTACTCTATTTATATTTTTGATGTGCTTCCCAATTTCCCACAACAAAATTTCCTTTCTTACAAGTTCCCACTCATACTAAAAAGATCAATAAAACCGTGGCCCAAAAACCGAGCACTCAAGCTGATCATACTTTTATATCACATGAAAAGAAACAAAAAAAATTATGATTTCTACCCGATTAATGAAAAAAGAGTATGCAATAACTCTAAAAAAAAACGATTGCAAAAAATATGTAACACATAAGCATACGATCATTACAAAACGATTGCTTTGGAAAAAAAGGCCCATATTCCAAAACCAAAATCAATGTATTATTTAACAGTTCACATATTACATACTTAAAGTCTCTCTGCTTTTAACAAAAATGATTAGCAGCATTAATGTTCTAAAGAAATATCTGCAATGTTTCCTTCAGTAAATCCTCTCTCACGCATACACAATACCACCAACCCGAACTCTCAATATATAGGAATAACAAAAATATGTACAGTTTCTAACTCTACATATGGGAAATCTCTCAAATTTCATTAATAAAGTGGATTGAAATCCCGTAGTTTTAGGTTCTTTTAGAACACATTTCCTAACCATACTTCAAGGAGTTAATTTTTTTGTATTGAAATCCCGTAGTTAATCTTTTAAAACCGTTAACTACAAAATGCATGACACACATTTACTTAATGAGTTAATTTTTTCATCAATGGTGAATTATTATAATTTTTGTTGTCAATTCTTTGTGTCGGTCATTTTCTTAAATTCATGTAAAATATTGTTTCATTGTTGTATATTCATGTTGTAGGTGTTTTTGTTTTGTTTTTTTGTGTTTTTTTTTTTTTTAATTTTAATTTACAATATGTTTTTAACCACTACAAGGTGTTTTCTTTTCCCATGAGAACTATACATTATAGTTGGATATCATAATTAAAAAAAAGGTAATTGAGAAAGATTATGCTCGTACAATGGGGAAATTTGAGAATTATGATTATTTTTCATCGTAAAGGTTAAAATTATTTTATTAATGTGAAACAAAATTAACTACATAATAAATATATTTAGATTTTTATATAATTTTATTAAAAATGTTGAAATAATATATTTAAATTATTTCCGAATTACAACCCGGTTCTAATTGAATGGATGGGAAAGCGAAAAAAAACTAAATATGCAAATCTAGAATTAAAGGTTATGATGATGCTGCTAATCTAGAAAGAGAGATCACGATGGTGGTAGTGCCGGAAAGAAAAAGACCTAGAAAGAGAGATCACGATGGTGGTAGTGCCGGAAAGAAAAAGACCTAAAAAACAAAGAGAAACTAATTTTATAAAAAATAATAGTTAAGATGAAATACTTATTCAAGGAGATCTAAGTGAGTTTAAATAAAGGAAAAATTAATTTTATGTAATTGAATAATAATCCAAAAATCAAATGCATATGATTATATTCAAAAAAATATAGTTTTCCCTGTTTAAATATTTTATGCTCAGGCTTAAAGGCTTAATGTAAAATTCACTTATTTTTTCTTTTGTTAAATTAAAAACATTTTATGGGAAAGTGATGGATTCCTTTAAATTGTTTATTTTCTTTGTAAATGAGAATTTGATTAGAAAGTTAGATGAGTTTTGTTTATACTTTTAAAAACTTGAAACAGGATCTAAGTAAATTAATAAAATTATGATGAATATTAAATGTATATGTATTTTAAAGATACAACTTTTGTATTTTAAATATTTTTTATGCTTTCACGTCTATTTTTATTTCTTTATTAAGACAAAAGCACATTTAAAAGAAAAAAACCTATTCATTATATTTTAATATAACTTTTGTGAGACAGTTTGTAGGTTGTTTACACTTTTTAAAAACTTGAAACATGAATCTTGGTGAATGGTATTTTTACCACGACTATACTAATTATGGAATAAAATTCAGCTTAAAAGATGTGCATTAATACAAATATAACTTTTGTTTATGAAGGTTTGATTGAAGTTTGTTTTACACTGTTTTCAAAACTTGAAAGCATGATAAATCTTGTGCAGTGTATATTTTACCCAACGATATAGATAATTTGGAAATCAATTGAGCTTAGAAAGAGGTGCATTAGACCATGGGGTTAATTTAATTGCTTAAGCGATTTTATAATAGTTATATATTTGTGGAAATATAGTAATTAATTAAATCTTATATCCTTAATTTCATGTTTAGATTGGTTATATTAGATTGGTGTTATGTATATATATATATATATATGATCGATGTCTAATGTCCACTAAGACCAATGCGTTTATCGGACCATGAAATATATATATATATATATAATTGTGATTCTTCAAAATCTCATTTCTATGATAAAAAAGAAGGGAAAGAAGCACTTCAAGATCACTATAGTTGGGTTGACTTAATAAGTCAATAAGATTGGAAGTGTGGTAGATGTTAAGGAAATGAGAGTGGATGTGAGTATGAGCGAAGCAATCTAAGAGGAAGTGCTTTTCATATTCCACCCTCTCAATATCGCAAAGTTGATAGATTCTCTCATCCCAGGGAGTTTTGGGAGTAGACCACCACCCGGTTTCACTTCGAAGCTCATGAGAATTAGTTCTAATCCTAGTGATGTTCATTTTTTTCTTAGTGCTAGTCAAAACAAAGAGATAATTATGATTATTAAGGGTTGGGTTGGTCACCTCCTTATAACATCTAATATTCCTTCTTCCCTCCAACTCTTTATCATCCCAAAATTTATCCTTAAATTTTGAGGTAATAATATCTTTGACATTATACTTACTTCCCAGTATGATCTCCTCCTTTATGCCCCAATGATAGAGCCAAGACTGGACATCGTTATGCCACCCACGCTTAAGGCAGAGGTGAGGGTTTTGACTAAAGTTAGAAGAAATTTTGGGAAGCCTCTTGGATTCCATCTTGTAAATCTTCTTCTTATACATCAGATACCTAAACATAGCTAAGCTTTCAATGGGGGAAATGCCAACTTCAATCAGGAGGATATGATAAGGAATATTTCCCTTGATCTTGAGGTTGCAGATTACGAATTGCTTTTGAATCATCTCAATATTCCTCCACGACTCTCTAGATATATGGCGACCCCAAACTTCACATTTGTATAAGACAACAGGTTTGACAAGAGTCTAAAAAAGGAACCTTTTTTTACCCCAAATACAAAGATCGATCGACTTACAAATGTTTTCAAGCTCATAATAAGGTTTCCAGCCTCCAATAATCCTTTTCTCAATGTTATAATTCCAGTTGAGCCGATGAGGAATGTCAATACCTAAATATTTATAAGAAGAAACATGTTCTAAGTAATTTTTATCATAAACGAAACAACTATGGGTGATCGTTTTGGATTTAATTATCATGACTCTAGTCTTGTCAGTATTAATTGTCATACCCATCTTGGAGTAGTACTCATGAAGAGTCTTAAGCTTCTTGTCTATATCATCATGGTTTCTAGCAAGAAGAATGATATCATCGGCATAAAGGAGAAGAGAAATAATTATACTAGTGAGATCAGTGCCTTTGCAACCCGCAATTGCCAAACAGTCTAGCTTATCGATGTAAATGCCAAAAAGGGTAGGGGATAAAGGACACTCTTCCATAACCCTGATATTGCATTTAATATATTTAGACCACCCTTCGTTGGTCTTAAGCTTGGCAACAACATTCTCGTAAATGTGAATCACAACAATCCTCAACTCAAGAGGAACCATTATCTCTTTAAGCCTTTTCCAAAGATTTCTTTGAGGAACAATGTCAAAATATTTTCTTAAGTCCACAAAACAACAGAAGAGATCGGTTTTACTATTACGAAAATCCTCAATAATGATCTTGAGAGTGACTAGATGGTTGATAATCGAGTGATGTCTCCTAAAACCAGATTACCCTTTGGCCCTTTTACCATGTATTTCAAGCCAATGGTTAATCTTCTTTTCCAAAATGAGCCCATATAGTTTTGCTAAGATGTAGCTAATCATAATGGTCATGTAGTTAGAGGGGACGTTTTTGTCCTCACTTTTAAAGATAGGCACAATAAGGGTTTGCATCCAAGGCTTAGGGAAGCCATGATTTACTGCCAAACTGAGAAGCTTGTGGAGATGAGGAATGAGGATAGACCTTCCCATTTTAAATATTTCATCTTGGTATCCTTCAATATTTTTAGTTTTCCCATTAGCAAGCTTATTAATCCTAGACTCACATCTTCTAGAGAAAGATATATATTCCTTAATAGGTGTGTTTAAGATGGTGCCCATGGTGTCCAGGGAGTCATATAACTTCTTAAGATAGATGTCCCAATTTTATAAGGGGATTAAATTATTATCTTTTGTTTTATGAACAAGCACATTCCACCAAAACTTTATGGTCATAACTCTAGAAAGGTTAAGAAGATGCTCTTATCTCTTATTAATATAGGACCTCTTCTTCCTTTTGATGAGAGCTTTGCATATACTTATATTTCAGAGCTTTACAGCTTCATTAAGAGCGTCTCTAATCGCTTTCCTGACAATTTTACAGTCCTTGTCATACCAAGAGTTGGAAGTTATATTATTATTTTTATATGAAACCTCAATAGAGAACTCGTTAATGGTATTGGAAAGGGTAGTAGTAAAATTGTAATAAATTTGATCAATGTTATTATTATAAGTATTAACTCTGCCACATGTTGTTGATATTCGAGGAGCAGAAGTAAGCTCGGTCTTTGATTTTTCTCAGAAGAGGCCTACACCAGTTATTCTCACCTTCCCCTTCACCTCACTCATCCTCCTTTCACCTCCATTTCCCGGGGCTTGCTGTTAAAAATCATATAAAAAACCTTTGCTCTTGAGCCCGAGCGCTAAAACCTAAACCCCCATACAACCATGATCACGTGACCTCGCGCCTCCATAACCCATCGTTGCCTTTTAATCGTGGTCGTCGATCGCCGCACCTTGATTTAACGATCCCCACCGCATTCAATAAATAACATTCCCATTTGATTCCCCACCATCCATTCACCTCCGCCATAATCGGATGACATTCACTCTTCCTGTGCCCGCGAAGTGACAAACCATTAACGCGCAATTGGGAGCGGTTTCCGCTGCCACGCATCGCCCTCCGAGTGGTATCGCACGCCGTTGTACTTTT
>APFE030794622.1:91325-112735 GCA_000404065.3 Pinus taeda | reverse complement strand
CCCAACTATCTGTATATTAATGATTGAGTCATGTAACATTACAAATTACAATGCTTATCACAAGCAATCCAGTACCAGGTCCACCTGTTACACACAATACAACTCAGATCCGAATCAATCACTGGCTCAAATCTCTTCCGCTGCTTGCCTGCCTCTGCTGCTCAATACCTGCACAAGAACCGGTGATAATTCCAAGGCAGCCACATCTTTCCTTGGCTAAATCACGTGAGAACAAGCTAAAATGTGGGAAAACTCATTGGCATACTCAATCCCCTGATTTGTGCAAGATCTGGTGCACAACTATAGTCACAACTGATAGCAATCTGATTCTCTAACACATGTCCCTGTTGAACTGAACATGCACTGACATGCAACTGAGTTAACTGATGTATTCATTAGTTGTATTATGAGTTAATAACTTGTGAATTAATTAATAACTAATTCACCCAACTCATCTCTAGTCTATTTGCCAGTTAGACTAAATACAACCAGTTTAATAAAGCTAAACTGAACACAACTCCATCAACTGCACCTCCAGTCCACTAAACTCAACTCACTTGAGTTCTAACTGAAGTCCTGCATGCAAATATTAGTCATCCCATAGGTAACCACGTATTTCCTTCTGGGATCTGCATGTACCACATCCGTAGCTCATCCTGAAGTGCTCCAAGAGAATAAGACAAAGTTTATAGTCTAAATATTATTATGAGCTAATAATATTTGACTGTTCTATATTTAGACTGAGCAGTCACTCCGCTGTGATATAGCAGTCACTCTGCTGTGATCTAAAAATAGAAGTCCATCTATATTTTCCAACTTGATCAATCATCCATAAACAGCAACCTGCAATCCATAGACATGATCCATATGTCTAAAAATAGACATAGTCTAAAAATAGACTTGCGCCAAAAATAGCCTGCGAGCCCACTTAGTGAAGGTGACTCCTTTCCACTAAGCTCCATCATCTTGTTGCATTCTCAACAAGCATTTCTTGTTGCACACTTTTCAACAACATCAGGATCAGGTAAGCCTAAGAAATCTTATCTATCTCTACAGGAGAAGATTACAGCTGAGAATGTACATTTTGAAGATATAGAGCCTAACATTGTTAGTGAAGAGATACCTTCAGAGATTCATAAAGCTCCTTATTTATTTATTTCCCCTTTGGATCTCAATCCAAAGAAAGCCTCCCACACAGTCCATCATATTCCTTTGTCTCTGCCATCTATTTCATTGCTCCCTACTATCCAATCTGCCAGTATCCTTCCACCTACCCCAGTCATGGCAGGCCAGTAAGCACCCACAAAGATGGAAAGAATCATAGCTGCTAGGTATGGAGCCTTAGTCTTGCCTATTCCTTTGAATGCCATGCCTGCAGGAGAATACCAGAAGTATATACCTAAATTCACTGGTACAAAGGGGGTAACAACTGAAGAACACCTTGAATCTTTTTATAGCTATGCTAATAACCTAGATATCAGTGAGGATGATGTGTGGATGAGAGTGTTTGTCCAAAGCCTTGATGGAGAGGCTAGAAAAAGGTTCAAAGCACTGGCCCCCAGGTCTATTGCTGATATTGAAGCATTGGATGATGTATTTTTGAAGTACTGGGGAGATAAAAAGGACTTGCTATATTACCATACCAAGTTTGGAAACCTGAAGAGGGAGAATGGGGAATCATTGCCTGACTTTAATAAAAGATTCAATCGTATGTATAGTAAGATACCAGCTGAAGTAAATCCTACCCCCACCTCTGCCAAACTTGCTTATGCCAGTGCTTTTGACTTTGATTTCTGCCTGCTATTGAGAGAAAGAAGATGTGCCACTCTAGTTGAAATGCAAGATGCAGCACTAGAGGTGGAATCTAATATTATGGCTGCAGAAAAACTCAAAATCCAGGCTGATAGAAGGAGGCAGAGAGGTGAGGCTTATTCTTCCTTTGCTTCACCTTCAGAACCTAAACTAGACAAGATGACTAAGATGATAGAGTCATTGGCTGTTGAAATATCTAAGTTGAAGCTTGAGCAGAGCTCAAGAAAGACAAGTCTTCCAAACACATTTGCTCCAAGAAACCCAAATCCATTTAGAAGAGAAAATGAACAATTGCAAATCATTCAGGGGGGTAAAGAAACCAATGAAGAACAAAGGGTTAAAGCTCCCTTCCAAAATGTAGTCATGGAGGAGGAGCAGTTTGAAGAGGAGGACGAGATTCATTACATGGAAGATAAAGACAGTGCTGCCTTTTTAACATTAGCTGCCTATGAAGAAGCATTGTTGTAGGACCAAAATAGTCAAAGGTGGGACAGAGAGGTTGTTTTGTAGACTGATGAACAACAAAGATACAATCTAAGGTCAAGAGCAAACAATTTCAAGGAGCATCCTACCCAAAAAGTTGTTGTCCCAACAGAGCAACAGAATACCAGACAGAAAAGACCAGCAGCTGACCCAGTCATCCTCAAAGCACTAGCTCAAGAGGTAAGAGGTCCTGACAAGTCCCCTTCCCCTTTCAAATTTGAATCAAGAGTCCAGAAGTTAAAAATATCTGTGCCTCTGTTGGAACTTGTACAGAGTGAAGTTTTTAGAAAGCCCATCCTTGATGCTCTTGAGTTTAAAGCCACATAAACCTCCACTGACTATGTCAATTTGCAAGATAATAAGCATGCGGTTGTGCTTAGCCAGATGACCGAACCTACTGATGATAATTCTCCATCATTTTATGTCTCTTTGACCATTCATGACAAAATTCTCCACAATTGCCTGCTAGACACAGGGGTCAGCCACAATCTGATGCCTAAAGTTGTCATGGAAGAGTTAGGCCTTGATATTGCTAGACCATATCATGATCTATTCTCCTTTGATTCAAGAAAGGTAAAATGCCTAGGATTAATCAAAGACCTAGCCATTACCCTAACTCAGCTACCCATGAAGAGTATTATGATAGACATTATGGTAGCAGATGTCCCCCCTAAGTTTGGCATGCTGCTGTCCAGGGGATGGATTAAGAGACTAGGTGGGAAACTACAGAATGATTTATCTTATGCCACTGTCCCAGTCTTTGGAGGAGAAAATAGGAGATTGTACAGAGAAGCATAGCTAGCCTACATCATTAGTGACGAGAAGAACCCCTCTAATCATCCCATTTATGTTGTGGACACCAATTTTGGAGCTTGTATTCTCCAAATTGAAGAATCCCAGAAGGCCTCAATGCAGATCAAGAAACCAGTGAATCAAGCTGAGGAAGAGCAAGGAAGTCAAGTTTGGGTGATGTTCTTTGATGGAGCATGTTCCAGGGAGACTGCAGGAGCAGGGGTAGTGATGATATCCCCAAAACAAGAAAGCACACATCTGTCTTTGAAGCTAGATTTCCAAGTCACAAACGATGTAGCAGAGTATGAGGCTCTGATATTGGGCCTTAATGCAACTAAAGACAGACGAATCAGGAATATAGAGGTGTTTGGAGATGCTGATTTTATTATTCAGCAAGTGAACATAACTTTTCAAGCAAAGCACCCAAGGTTGAAAGCATATAGAGATGAGGTATGGAGACTTAAAGATTCTTTTGATAATTTTCTTATCTCATACAATCCTAGAGTTAAAAATCAGCTTGTCGATTCCCTTGCTGTGTCTGCTCACATGTTTATCCCTCCCATGCCTCCCAGACTAGTGTATGAAGTCTAGATGAAATACAGACCATCCTTGCCTGATAATGTCCAACATTGGAAAGTTTTTGAAGATGATGATGAAGTAAATAGGTTTTTGCAAGTCATTGATGAATATTCTGAAATGCAAATTGACCAAGAGAATGAAGCCTTGGAAGAAAATCCCCAGTCCCATCTTAGAAACAAAATTGGTAAAGATAGCATTGTCTAGCTACCCAGCAATCATATACCCAAGGGTTTAGTTCCTTTAGAAAAGTTGATCAGAACGATGTGCCTTATAAGGCTGCCTAAAAAGAAGACCAATCTGCAGTTTGTAAGCATAACGAGGGAGTCCAGATCAGCCAAGATATATAAATTTTTCCACTCATTTATTAGTTGCCCAAAGTTCTAAATATTGTAGCTTAATGAAGCAATTTGCTGATGTCTTTGCGTGGGAATATAGTGACCTAAAGACTTATGACAAAAAGATCATCCAACATAAAATTCCTCTAGAGAAAGACACCATCCCTTTCAAGCAGAAGTTGAGACCAATAAACCCTTTGCTCTCCCTCTGATTGAAAAAGAAATCAAGAAATTATTGGCTGCCAAAATCATAGTCCCTCTCAGATATTCAAGATGGGTAGCCAATTTGGTAGTGGTAAGGAATAAAAGTGGAGAAATCAAACTCTGTGTTGATTTCAGAAACTTAAACAAATGCTCTAAGAAAGACAAGTATCCTCTACCTAAGATGGAGCATTTGCTGCAGAAGGTCTCAAGGGCCAAAGTGATGTCTTTCCTGGATGGATTTTCAGGGTATAACCAGGTTGTTGTACATCCAGATGACCAAGAGAAGACTGCATTCACCACTCCTTGGGGCACTTTTATGTATTCCAAGATGCCTTTTTGGCTGATGAATGTTGGAGCCACCTTTTAGAGAGCTATGGATATAGCATTTGTGGGAGAGAAGGATAAGTTTGTCCTTATCTACCTTGATGATATAACAATATACTCTAGCAACCATCAGGACCATTTGCAACATTTGAAGAAAGTGTTCCTGAAGTGCAGAAGGTTTGTGATTTCAGTCAATCCTAAAAAGTCACAGTTTGCTTTAGAAGAAGGCAAGCTGTTAGGACATGTTGTTTCTGCTGCAGGTGTCGGGATTGACCCAGAAAGAGTAAGAGTTGTACAAACCTTGTCTATCCCAAGATCAAAGAAGGATATCCAGTCCTTTCTGGGCAAAATAAATTTTGTGAGGAGGTTTATCCCAAATTTTGTAGAACTTGTGAAGCATATTACCTCCATGTTGAAAAAGGGGTCAGAGATTAAATGGACTAACACAACAAGAAGATCCTTTGAGTCCATTAAAAAAGCTATTATGGAAGCTCCTACTTTAATTAGCCCAGATTACAGCAAGGAGTTCCATATATTTTCATTCGCCTCTGATGACACCCTTGCAGCAATTTTAATGCAAGCTGATGAAGAAGGCTCAAAGCACCCAGTGGCATTCTTTAGCAAAACCTTGAGGGATGTTGAGCTAAGGTATGATATCATCGAGAAACAAGCATATGCTCTCATCAAGTCTTTGAAAGCATTTAGAATTTACATTCTGCATTCCAAGATAATTGCGTATGTACCTTCTGCTTCAATAAAAGATGTTCTAACGCAGCCTGATGCTGATGGAAGAAGGGTTAAATGGATTGCAAGGCTTATTGAATTTAACATAGAAATGAAGCCCACTAAGCTTGTCAGAGGTCAGGGCCTTGCCAAACTAATGGCTGAAGAAAATTGCAAAATGCTAGACATAAATCTCCTAAGCACAATTTTAGCAGATGGTCAAGCAGTAGAAGAAACAGTTGAACCAGGAAAAAATCAGTCATTGGCAGAAAACATAGCTTCTTGTAATTGGTACTCTGCAATAGTTCAATTTTTGTTGAAGCTAGAAATTCCTCCAGGTATTAGCTCAAGCCAAGCCAGAACTATTAAGCACAGGGCAGCAAGATATTGCATTCATGAAAATCTGCTCTACTAGAGGGACCCCTCTGGAATTCTTTTAAGGTGTCTGGACAAAGAACAATCAATGGAGGTTATGCAGCAGTTTCATTCCAGCATGTGTGGAGGACACCATTATTGGAAAACTACAACTCACAAGATTCTCAGAGCTGGGTACTATTGGCCCACCTTGTTTGTTGATGCCCTATCATTTGTTAAATCTTGTGACAAGTGCCAAAGATTTGAAGGGAAGAAGCAATTGAAGTCCCTGCCCTTAAAACCCATACATGCTAGTGGCCCTTTCCAGCAGTGGGGCTTGGATTTCATTAGAGAAATCAATCCACATTCCAGTGGCCAACACAGATGGATCTTAGTAGCCACAGATTACTTCACTAAGTGGATTGAAGCAATCCCTTCCAGAAAGGTTGATCATAATGTGGTCATGAGGTTCTTGACAGAGAATATCTTCACGAGATTTGGGTGTCCACATAAAATAATCACAGATAATGCAGCAGCCTTCAGGGCAAAAGAATTGGTGGACATGTGTGACTCAATGGGCATTAAGTTAGTTCATTCCACCTCATATTACCCTCAAGGCAATGGTCTGGCAAAATCTTCCAACAAAAGCTTGATAAGGATGATTAAAAAGCTGCTGGAAGACAACAAAAAGAATTGGGATTCTAAGCTCAGGTATGCACTGTGGGCTGACAGAGTGACCACTAAGAAATCCACAGGGAATTCTCCATTCAAGCTAGTATATGGCTCTGAGGCTTTGTTCTCAATTCAGTTAACCCTCCCTGTGGCAAATTTTCTACAAGAAGAGCGGAATGAGGAAGAAGACATGGCAAAAAGAATCACTGATTTAGCAGAGGCACATCAAATTAGGGAACAGTTGGTTGAAAGGTTTGTGGAACATTAGAAGAAGATCAAGGAAGCCTTTGATAGAAGGACAAAAGTAGATAGTTTTAAGGTTGGAGATTTGGTTTTGAAGTGGGATGCACTGAAAGAGAAGAAAGGAAACCATGGGAAGTTTGATGCTTTCTGGATAGGGCCTTTTATCATCTCTTAGATCCAAGGGAACAATACCTTCATACTGCAAAGTATGGGAGGGGGAATAGTTTTTGATGGCCTAGTTAATGGGTGGTTTTTGAAAATTTATGTTGCTTAAGGTCTTCTGGCTTTAAGGTTGTAAATATGTTATTTTATCAGTTTTTAGTGTAGGCTCAGTTAGACTCCATGCCCAATGGAACACTAGGAAATTTTTCTAATTTGGTTCTCACAGGAAAGGCATTGGTCTGCAATTCTTGAGACCTCACAGGGAGTATCTCATCCCCAGAAGGAGCCAGTGTTAGCTCTGCCACATGTTGCTAATATTCGAGGAGTGGAAGTAAGCTCAGTCTTTGGTTTTGCTCAGAAGAGGCCTACACTAGTTATTCTCACCTTCCCCTTCACCTCACTCATCCTCCTTTGACCTCCATTTCCTGGGGCTTGCTGTTAAAAATCATATAAAAAACATTTTCTCTTGAGCCCGAGTGCTAAAACCTAAACCCCCATACAACCATGATCACGTGACCTCGCGCCTTCGTAACCCATTGTCACCTTTTAATCGTGGTCGCCGATCGCCGCACCTTGATTTAACGGTCCCCCGCCGCATTCAATGAATAACCTGCCCATTTGATTCCCCACCATCCGATCACCTCTGCCATGATCGGATGACGTTTTCTCTTCCTGCACATGCGAAGTGATAGCTCGTTAACGCGTGATGGAGAGTGGTTTCCACTGCCACGCGTCGCCCTCCAAGTGGTATCGCACACCTTTGTACTTTTACCGCCCAACCCCCAACGACGGTACGAGCAATACCACTTACCGCTCAAACCTATTTTCCTGTTCGGTAATGCTCACACATCTTCGACACCCAATGACCATTGGATATGTCCGCCCAAGATCCAACAGCTTGTGTTCACTCCGCTCCCATATCTCCTGGTACTTCCTACCAAGCAACCCCAGCCATCCATTTTCTAGATCCTATGACTGATCTTCCCCCGTCATCCAACCCATCCGTTTGCCATGCAGTACATGACCCTTGATCGTTCCATGGACCCGAAGGATGAAGGTGACCAGTTTTTGATATTGTTCACATTTGCTCCTTAGCAACCACATTCAACAAATAGTATGGCCGAGGAGGAAAAGGACAGAGCCCGAGCAAGTGAATGCATTTAACAGTTATGGAATTCCATCCTACACGACACTCCACCTTCCTACGAGGACAACAGAGCACCTGAGAAGATCAGATTTGTTCACTGAAGCAGGCAAATTGCACCAGAGACTCCATCAGGCAGTTAAGCGGTTGGTGGTCAATTATGACCCCTCCATACCTAGAATGGCCGAGTGCCTTTGTAATGAAACTCTATATATACCCAGAAAGAATATGTAATCAGGTTTGATGGTTGTTGTTTTGATGTAAAGTTCAACTTCTAGAGACTGTAACTACTTTGATACTTGCAGCGTCTCATCTTCATTTTCAGCTAATACAAGCTTATTTTGATGTTAATTGCTCACTTTCCATTCCTATTCTATTCTAGGCTATGCCTGTTATGCGTTTTTCCTGAACTCTTGATGTTTAGCATTAGAGGAGCTGTCATCCTACCTCTATGTTAGAATCTTGTATGTATCAGTGAATGTGTTATTCGGGTTTCTTTTCACTTAATGCCAGAGAGTTGTCATCCTATCTATGCATTAGGGAGTTAGATTTGCATACCTCTTTATTGGTTTCAGCCGACCATCACAAGGTCTTGTGCATCTGCTGGTGTGGTCAGTATTCTACATATTCACCCAATCCTTAAACTGTTAGTAATTGGTGGTCTAAAGCCTTGTAGTCTGGGGGTGTTCACGCATGTCTAGAGTCAAGCAAAGTAGGAGTGGTTATCTGGCTTGAACAAACATCATTCCTTCCATTCATCCATCTGCAACATTAAGTTGAATTACTAATGTCCCGAGCATCTCCGAGCTACAACCTAGGAGAGTTTCTTGGGGTGATAACAATAAGTTAGGAAGCTCAAATCACTTTTGATTTGAATGAGTCTCTTAGGCTCTTTGTCTAACTTACTAGGACCTCTCCCACTTCCGAAGCTTAAATGTTCCCAAGTCTTTATGATTAACCAATGCAGAATTGAATATGTGCTTGAAATAAGGTGTATTCTTATGTTTGTTGTTGATTTTTTATGTGTTTTAAGTCTATTTGCTTGAACTGATATAACAACAACTAAAGCATCAGATATAATGTAGCAATAAAACAACACACATAAGACAGCAATCTAATGAAGAGTTCATCCAAAACTCTTGGGCTACATCTCCTTGAGCTCTAATCAACTCGACTAAGCTCTCTGGGATTATGGCAGCAATATTTTTACAAGCTCTCTGGCTCAACTCCACGGTTTAACACATACACAATGGGTTTAGAATGCCATTCTGTCTCCAGCTCTGAAGCCCTCAGCCTTCTTGCTATGGCTTTGGCTCTTAGGTTCTCAGCTTTGTCTCTCAGCCTCTACGTGCCTCTATGATCTACTTGACCTCCAAGCGATCCTTGGCAACCTTCCAGTGACCTTGTTGTAGCTTTTCTGCCTGTCAATTGCACTCTAAGGCTTTCTTGCCCATTCAGCTCTCTGCGTTCCCTGCTTATTCCTCTCAATCGTGCTCTTAGAATTAGCAACCCCCCTGTCTCTGTCATTAAACGACTTTTAAGCCTATCGACGCTTGTATGTTTGTTTCAGCTCTCTAGGGCTTGGCCACATGGCAACCAGTGTATGGGCTCGGGCAAAGCCCGGTCAAAATCACTTACCGCCTACAGGCTGCCCGAAATCCTACTTGTTTCCCTTTGTATTAAAAAAATACATTAAACATTGAAAATATCGAAAAAGGGCTTTATGGCAGACTTGAAATGTTATACATATGCATTCATAGACTCTTTCGTGTCTAGTTTCATCGCATTAACACTTTTCCTTTGTATTTCGTTTATTTAATGAAAAACACAAATACAAAGGAAAACCCTGTTTTTCGGATCTCAAAATATATCAAATATCATTCACACTTTTATTGGGTTCGGCTATATTGCATCGCATATGGTATCGGTCCTGCTCCTTTGAATAGCTCCGATGCGATAATGCAATGTGATTAATCGCAATCGCATATCGCAGAGACTCGGGGTCCCGCCTTAAGCCTCATACCATTGCCAATTACAATCCCCCGATATCAGCGATTGCAATATCGCATCGGCCCAGTCCTTCCCTTATGTTATATGCATATGCTCGCCTCCGACCCGATATGTCAGGGATTAGCAGTCGGGGGTGCTTCCCCTCTCTGCTTAAGTCTACCTTGGACCTCCTCCAATGCGATTTTTCTTAATAAAGCCTTTTAGGCCATTTTTTTGAAGATTTTCCTCTTTTTCCAAAGAGCAAAGGGCATCTTCTTTCTACCATAACTTTTGTATCCTAGGTCCATTTTTTCCCATTCAAGTTGTAGTAGGTTCAGAATGAGATGATCTCTACAATGGGGCTAATTCCAGGAACTTCCTTGGACTTTGATTTTCCTCTATGAGGGACACTTAGAATTAGGAGTCTATCCAAAATCCATTTTGGATCACACCTTCCCACTAAAAGAACTTTTGGTCTCCAAAAGATTGATATACTGATCTGAATAGTACCTGAGAGTAACATCACCCTCTTCTTTCAACCTCCACACACTTGCCTTGCATAGTGTCTCTGAACCAAAGTCTCTAACCACTTCCCTTCCTAGATGGGCTAGTCTTCCTGGGAAGAACTGGCTTCCTCCTTGCCTTCCTATAGAACTTCTGCTGAAATGGTCATAGAAGGTGGCTTGAACTTCTTTGCCTTTATCATTGATCCAAGGTGGCTCAAACAAATATCAAGTACACCTGCTCCACAAAATTCTCATTTGTACCTGTTTGAAAAGCTATCAACAACAACTGTTAACAACAACAGAAACATAGACAACAACTGGATGGACTAAAATCCCGCTTCAACAAAAGAAACATATTTCACACCTTGTAAATACATCCATGTCTTACATCTGCATACAAATGATGGAATAGATAACAAGCCCACAAAACATGCCTTTAGAACAAATGACCTGTCAAGTCAAGCATGTAGAAGAAGACCATTAGGACTCTTTTCAAAAGATGAAACATTTCATCATTATCTCCATTTGGAGACCATGTTAACTTCTCCAAAGTCAACATGGTGTTAGCACCTAAATCTGCCTTAGGCTGAAGGAAGGAAAAATTCAGGGTAACCACAAACCACGCTCAGTCTGGTAGCTAGCCCTACCAGAACAGGAGAGGGCTCTCTCCGTGTCACGCTCAGTGAATAAATAAAAGATATGGTCTGATATGACTTACAGTGAAATATTGATTTTAGGCTAGGTAAATAAATATGGAAACAAGAGGCAATTTTTGATAAATGACTGAGTTTCTAGGATGTATGGGACCAACGAATAGCAATGAGCAGAGAATTTAACAAAAAGGCACAAATTATTTCATGAGGCAAGACAGGCGGAAAGTCTAGCAATTAAATTTGAAATAATGCGAAATGGAAAGATTGTTTAGGAGGGTGAAAAAGGCATAAACACATGAATCCTTTTCAACAGAAGAAAAACACAGAATGTGAAACTTTCCCATGGGCAGAGCAATAAACATGAATTCTACCTTATCTTACTTAGAAAATTTCACTGGAAATGAATGTGAATGAACTGTGAAACATAACGAAATACATATGAAACATAAAGAGAATACATTTGCTACACTCACACCACATGAATCTCATGAACCAGAGCCGCTGCATTTCATTAATTCTCTGTCAAAATATACAGTCTCCCAGAAATTACAACCAACCCTTTGCAAATGGTTTTTCTAAATAGACTTTGCCATTAGGAAATGGAATGACCCAAAGTTGGGGAGTTTTTTAAATCATTACAAACTGGAAATGAAAATCCAACCATTAGGGAGAGGTGCAGCGTTACAAAAATGACAAAACTGTAGCGTAGAATTTTTGGGTGACTGCTCGCCTTCTTTTTGCCACTTGGGTAGAAACCAACCTTTAGTGAAAATGATTTTTACTTTACCTTAGGTGCCAGGAAAATGTATTGTAAATGAATGGGCCCACTGGGAGAAAATCGTGAATCGAAATTTCGCAGAGCGGAAGTGATTTTGGCCTTTGAATCTCTGTGCGCCGCGCCCAAAATTGTATGTGTCACGCCACTTTGGAGGTGATTTTGAGGTACTTTCTGAAGTCACAATTGTGCCCAAGTGTGCTTGTTAGAAATCCCTACCTGTCTACTTTCCAACCCAAGTGGAATTTCTGAATTTGGTGCTCATTTGCCCCTCCAAAACTTCAATCTCCCAAGACTGCTTCCTGTGTGTCAAAATAGGGGCAGAGAGGTCATTTTTTGAGTGTTTTTGACCTCCTGAGGACTCAAAACTTGCCCAAACTTCTTGGACATGCACCAACAGTCATGCTTTTTCATGCCAAATCCAAAAATATAAACCTTTTGTGATTTGGAGCTCCCTATCATAAGCGTCGCGCCAGTGACGCGACGCACAGGGAGAAAAACCCTGTTTTTTGTACCAAATTTTGTCAAAATGCCAAAAATGCCCCAAATTTCTTGAAATTTGGGTTGGAGATTCTCCACCAAGTGTCATGCTGAGCTAAAGAGGCTTCAGCCAATATCTGAAGACGATCATGCTCCCTTTGCCTCTTTTTCTTCCTTATTGCCTTCTTTAGTTTTCCTTTAAATTCCTTATTTGTGCCTTGCAAACATGATTGCGTGTCCAATAATGGTTTTTCATGTGCCTGAGCATGCACTTGTCCTTGTTTTCTTTCGCCAACAACTCCTCTAAGTGGATGTTGTTCCTCTTGAGCCAATTCTCTTGATCAGCCTCTATCTCCTGCTGAATGGGTGTCTTCTCATTTAGGCTTCGTTGGGCAGCCTTCTGGTCTTCACGGATGTTTTGCCACCTCTATGAGGCCTCTTGGGTGCATACCTTTGTTAGCGAGTCACTGTGTGTCTCTTCTTCATGATCATATGATGGATCAGATGTCATGTCTACTGGTGGACAAACTGTCTTGGACAAATAGGTGTTGATATGTCACACTGTCTTGTAATGCCTTTGATGATGTGATTGACCTTTGTCCCCAAGAGAAAATAATGACATGAGGGACAGTAAGGGGAGGGAAAAATAGTGAGGGATTAGGGACTATTGGGAGAGATTTGTTTGGGAAATATAGGAGGGTTGTGAGGGGTTTTATGTGTGGGATAGGGTTTATGGTTTCACCTTTGAAAGTTTTGGGAAAGGGAATTTAGGATAGGGGTTTAGTGACTTTAGGGGATGGGGAACAATGGAGTCGAGGAACAAAGGGAATTAAGGACAAGAGAAATAATGGAAAAGAGTAACCTTGGTTGTGAACAAGTTTTGAAACCCTAGGCAGCAGTTTACATGTGAGGAATTCAAAATGAAAGGGTTGAATTTTTGTTTCAATCATTAGCATCCATAAACCCCCATACCCTAGCACAAACTTGGATGAAACACCAAAATGGAGGCTTTAACTACTTTTGGAGTGAAAAATTTTCAATCTGGAGGAATATTTCAATGAATTTCAGACCTTTTAGCCCAGTGCGTTGCGCCTCCCATGTGCGCCGCGCCTCCCATGTGCGCCGCGCCAGTGTAAATTTACACTGGAAAATTTCTCCCAGTGCGTCGTGCCTTTTTACAGGAGCCTTTTGGAGGCCTTCCTGGTGTCCCAATTGGGTGCAGGATAGCTTTTTGGAAATTTATTTGAGGCTACTTTCCAACCCAACCATAATGATTCAATTTGGAGTTCATTTGCCTTGTCAAAAGTCAAATCTCCCAAGACTGGTAAAAATGTGCCAAATGAGGCTGCCTCAAGGCAGAGTGCTGTTGCAGTCAACTTTTGAAGGTGTTCCTCAACTCCAAATTGAGCTCATGATAGCTCATTGGAAAGCTCTTTGTGTCTAGTTATCCTTTTACTCATCAAGCAAGTCATTTGGCTAACTAAGCTAGGAGAAAACTTGATTTTCCCAAGGTCACTTTAGAGGTGCACCAATTCTCCCGAGGCGATTGTATTTTGACATTTCTCTAAAACCATGACACCTGTGTAAAAAGTGAAGGAGGTTTTTATTCCTTGGCCTATTTTGGACAAAAATATCTCTCAGTTTTCCAAAATTCATCTTTTCTTTCTCAAAAACATCATTTGAGTGAATTATTGAACCTTCCTCTGGCCTACAAGTATTATTGAAGCACTTTGAGAACAACAATTTGCAAACCCTAGACCTAATGACCAAGTTGACTCTTGTCCATTAAAAGATCAAACATTGACTGTCATGGACTTTAGTAAACATTGATGAAAATACCTAAGCCTGCAGATGCAAGACATGAGGGGTAATGACTGACAAGACCCTTCCGTCATATTATGGCATGCCCCTAGCGAAATGCAGCTGAGTGGATGGAGCGAGACACCTAAAAATGAAATGCATAAATAGTTTTGATCTCTAACGGAGGACTGCCAAGACCGACTCTAACACATGGCATCACATGCATGTCAAAGCAATCAACCCTGCAAGTTAATTACACATTCATGTTCAAAAACAAGGAAAACATCAACATCCCTGTGTCCATGCACATCATGCTCATGCATGCATTTCATCCTTCAACTTTCACTTAAGCACACTGTACTTTCAAATCTGAAATGAAATATAATGTTGCAGTAATAAAGTGAGTCTCCTACTCAACTTTTCCATTCACCTTCTTGGTAAGAACTTGCAATTTGCATCTCATTAACAAAGAAATGCAAATAGATGCATCAATAGACATGCAACCTTAATTGGAAAATAACTTTAACCATTTCTTACAAATCTAGTTCAAAGGTCTTTCCTTTGTCTACACATCAGCATCAACATGTGAATCATCCTGAGACACATCAGTCATGGAATCTTCCTTTCTGTTTCTTCCATCTTCTCTTTCCACTTTCTTTAGTTTTTGTGGAAGCATTGTTGGATTCAGAGTCCAACATCTTTCAGCAAGATTCCATTTCTTGTGGCAGTAAGTGCAACACATGTGCATCCTCTTGACAGCATGATTTGCCTTATCCAATGGACCTTTGGCTTTTTTCTTCTTTTCCTTCAAAAGTTTCCTATATGTGGCCATTCTCTTCCAACATCTAGAAACATGATGGTTATCCAAACCACAAAAGGTATGCAATTATTTTCCCATGCTTATGTGGAAATTTATTATGCTTTGCAAAATCAAGAGGAAGATGATTAGAACCAGATTTATACCTTTCTCTTTCACCTTTATTGCCTTCATGAGGAGGTGAAGCAAATGAAGAAGTGGCTCCCTTTGGAACACCATCAATCTCTTCAAGGCTGTTAGAGTTTCCACAACTCTCTGGTTCAAGTGTGTGCCTCTAAACACCTGCATCCTGCAATAGATGTTTCAAGCTATTGGACTCCTCCTAAACACAATCTTCACACTCTCTAATGCAACTCCTTCTTAGAGCTATTTCAATGGCCTTCATGGCAGCTTTGGAACTCTCTCCATAAGACTGTCCATAGCCAAGACCCAAATACTTAGGCCTTTCCTCAATCATTATTGGCTCAAAAATACCTTGTGCATATTTTCCCAAGCCTTTTTCTTCATAACCCATCTTGGACATTAGCTTGGAACCTAGGCCTCTAGTATGTTTTTCAAAAGAACCAATATAAGCATTCATAGAGGAATTTGAAGACAAACTGGAATGGTTTACCTCTTCTTCAAGCTGATACTTGGCCAAGGCTTCTTTGGCAACAAAGAGCTATGACTCCAACTCATGCATCCTTTTTAGGTTCATATTTGCAATAAGAAGTTGCCTCTCCATTTCCTGCAGTCTGTGAGAAAGAAACTACTTCTCTTCCTTCATGGAATTCAACTGCTCTCTAAGTCTGCTGCTCTTCCTTCCATCCTCATACATTTCTCTCACCTTGTCCATCATGATGAACAAGTCTTACTTCAAGTCTCCATCATAAAGTCTTGTGACGAAGGAGGAATTTGAGGATTCACTTGTAGAAGTTGTCATTATGCCAATGAAAAAAGGCTTCAAACAAGATTAACAAAGAGCTTATGTAAGCAACCTTTTGCAACAAATCCCTTGTTCTCCAAGGATTGCCATGAGGTCCTTTGGGAAAGAAGAATGTCTTCATCCCTTCTTCCTATTTGTCCTTCCTAGACTGAGTTATCAATAGTTTTCCCTTCACCTCTACAAACTCAAAAAATAGTTAATCTGCAAACAAGCATACCTCAATCAGACAATCAATCCTTGATTGCCTAGACACCTTTCAGACAAGCAATCTTTGCTCTGCCAATCAAGCATTTTAATATAACCTCCTTTGAATGCAGGTTTAATCAAACTTGGATCTGATACCACCTGATTTGAAAATGGGTCTCTTAGGCTCCTTGTCTAACTTACAAGGACCTCTCCCACTTCCAAATCTTAAATGTTCCCAAGTCTTTATGATTAACCAATGTGGAATTGAATATGTGCTTGAAATAAGGTGTATGCTTATGTTTACTGTTGACTATTTATGTGTTTTAAGTCTATTTTCTTGAACTAATATAATAGCAACTAAAGTAGCAGATACAGTGCAGCAATAAAACAACACACATAAGACTAAAATTTAATGAGGAGTTTACCCAAAACTCTTGGGCTACATCTCCATGAGCTCTAGTCAACTCAACTAGGCTCTCTGGGATTATGGCAACAATATTTTTACAAGCTCTCTGGCTCAACTCCACGGTTTAAAACAGAAACAACGGGTTTAGAATGCCATTTTGTCTCCAGCTCTGAAGCTCTTGGCCTTCTTGCTCTGGCTTTGGCTCTTAGGCTCTCGGCTCTATCTCTTAGCCTCTGCGTGCCTCTGTGATCCGCTTGACCTCCAAGCGATCCTCGGTAACCTTCCAGTGACCTTGTTGCAGCTTTACTGCCTGTCAATCACACTCTCAGGCTTTCTCACCCCTTCAGCTCTCTGCGATGCCTGCTTATTCCTCTCAATCATGCTCTCAAACTCAGCGACCCCCTGTCTCTGTCATTTAACGAATTTTAAGCCTATCGACGCTTGTCTATGTGTTTCAGCTCTCCAGGGCCTGCCACGTGGCATCCAGTGTATGGGCTCGGGTGGAGCCCAGCGAAAACCACTTACCACCTACAGGCTGTCGAAATCCTACTTGTTTCCCTTTGTATTAAAAAAATACATTAAACATTGAAAATATCGAAAAAGGGCTTTATGGCGGACTTGAAATGTTATAGATATGCATTCATAAACCCTTTCAGGTTTGGTTTCATCGCATTCGCGATTTTCCTTCGTATTTCGTTTATTTAACGAAAAATGCAAATACAAAGGAAAACCCTGCTTTCCAGATCTCAAAATATATCAAATATCGTTCATATTGTTATCGAGTTTGGCTATATCCCATCGCATACGGTATTGGCTCCTTTGAATAGCTCTAATGCGATAATGTGATGTGATTAATCGCAATTGCATATCACAGAGACCCGTGGTCCCGCCTTAAGCCTCATGCCATCGTCGATTGCGATCTGTCGATATTGGCGATCGTAATATCGCATCAGCCCGGTCCTTCCCTTATGTTATATGCATATGCCCGCCTCCGACCCGATATGTCGGGGATCGGCAGTCGGGGGTGCTTCCCTTCTTTGCTTAAGTCCACCTTGGACCTCCTCCGATGTGATTTTTCTTAATAAAGCATTTTAGGCCATTTTTTTGAAGATTTTCCTCTTTTTCCAAAGAACAAAGGGCATATTCTTTTTGCCATAACTTTTGCATCCTAAGTCCATTTTTGCCCATTCAAGTTGCAGTAGGTTCAGAATGAGACGATCTCTGCAATGGGGCTAATTCCATAAACTTCCTTGGACTTTAATTTTCCTCTATGAGGAACACTTAGACTTAGGAGTCTATCCAAAATCGATTTTGGATCAACTTTTTAGATCCTTTAAGAAAAGGTCGACATTACTTCTAACGAAACGAGTGTGTCTTTGGCTCTCACCAAACTCCTGAATGTGGTTGGTATGCATAACAAGATTAAGGGTTAAAGACAAAGGCTTGTGGTCATAGTCAGGCTTGTAATCATTAAGTAGCTCAAAGTTTGTAATACGATTGAGGACATAGGTGTCAAAAATCACATAATCCATGACACTACTTCCCAACCCATGGATACAAGTCATCTGGCAAAGGGGAGGCCACTTGTTAATACCATTAAAAATAATCAGGGCTTGCGAACTACAAAGCTTGAGAAGCTTGGCGCCGAATAATTTCTTGGTTATTTCTTCAGAGTTTCTCTTAAATCTATTAGCTAAGTCACCATCTTCATCAAGCCACAAGGGGTCATGATTATTATTGTTACTTAAAATAAGAGCTTGGTTAGTGGCATTTATAGCATTGAAGTCCCTAAGAAAAAGGATATTACCTTCATTCCTCAGGTTGTGAATGTCTTTCTCTAAGTTATTGAAAGGGAAATCTTATCCAAGTTGTTTTTCTTATAGGAGGTAGAGTTGACAGGAGTGAAATAACATATTGCAAAAAAAAATCCTTTTGGTAGTAGAATCAAAAATCTCAATCCAACTGTATTGATTGAAGGGGTCGATTTTATGAAGTTGGATGTGAGAATAAACATTGTTCTTTATATAACAAGTTATACCACCAAGACCCTACGAGAGGATTTCTTATTCCAAGCTAACCAAATAATGAATTTGTCAAGGTGAGGGACGCTAGATTCATCATGCTCTCAAGTTTCAACTAAAAAAAAAGATTAATTCCACTCAGGATCCAACTTAACATAGGACCTTTACACCATGGAAAACTACGACAATTCCAAAAGAGGATCCACAGTGATCCTAGTCCCTATTTATCATTCTTATTTTAGACTCTATCTCTAATAATAGCTTTCCTATTCCTAATGATAGCCCATTTCCCTTCTTTTCTTGCCTCCTTGACCTTTTGGACTTCTTTCCTAAGTTAAGCTTGGTCTTTTGGAACAATATCTTCATTTATAAGATTCATGTTCCTTTTAGGCTTGGGGATTTCCTAAGTATATCTAATTTATGATCATTACAATTTACCTTAACATAGATTAGTCTGTATTCATGTTCAAGTATTTTTCCCACCTTTACTACTTATGTGAAATAAGTTGTTTAAATTTGAGATTTTGTTTTAAATTGTTCTTTTACAATTTCTGATGTCTCCTCATTGTTTTGTTCTTCTATACCAACAATTATAAGATGTAATGCTCTTTTATGGTGCTCATGGTCAAGTACAATTAGTTTCTTAATTTCCTCTTTGATGAGTTTAATATTTAATTTATTCTCCTTGTTACTTAAGATTGAGTTATCATTTAGTTTTTCTTTGATGTTTTTAATCTCTTTTCTCAGGGTGTCATTTTCTTCAACCATTGATTGTTTACTATGTTTTATTATCCAATCCTATCTTTCATCCCTTCGAGTTCAATCTCGAGCATTATTATTTTATTTTCTAACGAGTTGTGATTGTTGTCAAACTTTGTAGTTAATTCTAGTTTAAATTGGTTTTCTCTTTTTTCTCTTAGTCTTTCTAAAGATTCAATGTACTCATAAATACTCTATAGGGTAATATTACTTGGTCTCCTTGCTAAAGGGGGCCTTAGAAATAGGGGGGGAATCACTTATAATTTAAACAAACAAAACTTAACAAGAAGAGGGTAAGAAGGAACATATGCACCTGTCAAAATTATATATATATAAAGTTTTGTGTAATTTGACCAAGACAAAACGTTTTATGGATAATTATCATTATTAATTATTTGATTTGATTTTAATTTAATTTTTGTTTTTATGTTATTTTGATTGAGTCAAAATGTTTAAGGAACATTATAACATTTCTAAGCAATTACTTTTGACTTTTTATTATTTTTTCATTGAGCCCACATATTACAACATCTGCAATAGCCTTTTACTTTTAGATTTAATTTAAAAATATTATAAAAAAATTGAAATAAAATATTTATAATAATTTGATTTGAAATGAATTATGTTTGGACAAGTGGTATTGATAATTCATGCTATTAGCTCATGGTAAGCCCATGGTATTGTAACAAAACTATTTACAAATTAATAATATCATATAAAAATAGTGGTGAATATCCATAATTCGCCAATATTATTATAATGTATAATTTACTATAAATATAAATTTTAATTTAGAAAATATTATAAAATAAAATTAAAATAAAATATTTATAACTGTGAATATTCTAATAAAGATTCTCGCTAATAAAAATTCTCGCGTTTGACATTATGACCAATCCAGCGACATAAGGGTGACGGAGGATGAGTAGCTTGTGATAAAATTCAGCCTACAAAATAGGATACTTCATGTGCCCAAGTAGGGCATCCTTGTCTCCCGGCAGATTTTGCGAATATTCCAATGAAGAGTCTCGAGTTTGACATTATGACCAATATTGCTAAGCTCACTTATTTGAACTCACTGCTGTCTAAATATTACCAAAATTCAACGGTCCAAAGAGTAAACACTACCACCTCGACGGGCAACCCTGTCGTGCGATGTCTCCGAAGGGCATCCTCATCTCGGTTAGGGGTTCGGGGCACCCACCCAACATGAACCAAACCAACTTGTTGGATGTGACAGTCTGCAATTTATTATAATCATAATGGGAGCAGAATAGAATAAAGTTATTTAAAATGAGGAGAGAAGATTAAATTTCGAATTTTTTTTCAAGGTGTAATCTATAATGTGTTAATTTTTATTATTTAAATTGTATTTTATATATGTACAAGATAAATAATATTTATAAATATTTAAATTTTTTTTAAGGTAATATATATATATATATATATAATATAATATATATATATATATATATATACTAATATATATATATTTTTAATTTATATAAATAATATATATAATTTGATATTAAAAATATTATACGAGAGATTTTATGCAATTAAAATAGTTCTTTTATATTATTTAAAATGTTTTTAAGTACATTCAATATTAATTTTTATTAAATATTTTTGAATATTTTTTTATACACCAACTAAAGTATTTATTTTAACATTTTTTTCCATATATAAATATATATGAAGTTGATAAATGTAAATTAGTTATATAGATTTTAAATTGTTTTAAGAAAATTTTTTGTTAAAACAATTTTTTAAAAAATATAAGATTTAAACATCTACTCACACATGTTTTTTACTCTAATTTTTTTTTTTTTTTTTTTTTATTATAAACCAAATTATTTTTCTATTTAAAACATAATTTTTATTTTTAATTTTTATTTTTGTGAGGGGACCCACAAACATCAGACATACTTACACATCCCCTCATAATGGGGTGTAGAATGAGCCTTTTGGCTCAATTAAGATAGATAAATAAATAATAGATTCATTGAGACGTCAATGGAGAGTATTTAAAAAGTTGTAGTATAATATATAAACAAAATGACATTTTTCACGATATTTTTTCTGATTAATTTTAATCAAAATCATAGATTTTCAAAACTTGAGTTTAAGTTATTTAATTTATAGAATTCGAATACTCCAAAAGATTTTCAGAGTGTTTAATCCATTTACGTATTCAAAAATATAATTTAAACAACAAAAAATCACATTCTTAATTCAAATTATATTGTTGAATATTGGTAAAAAA
>APFE030794622.1:77431-91284 GCA_000404065.3 Pinus taeda | reverse complement strand
ATAAGCCCCAAGGGTTAGCTCAATTGGTCGAGTTCTTGTTGCTAAGTCATGGGGTCAAATCCAGTTGACACCCTTAGGGTTAGGACCTGCTTGTTTGGCTGGCAGGTTGATCCCTTCTAGTTGATCTGCCTAGATTTTTCCTGTGGTTATAGTGACCACATTGACCCTTCTGGTTGATCTGCCTGGATTTTTCTCGTGGATGTAGCGACCACATCGACCCTTCCAGTTGATCTGCCTAAGTTTTCCCGTGGATTTAGCGATCACATCGACCCTTCTGGTTGATCTGCCTGGATTTTTCTCGTGGATGTAGCGACCACATCTACCCTTCCTATTAATCTACCTGGATTTTTCACGTGGATGTAGCGATCACATCGACCATTCCGGTTGATCTGCCTGGATTTTTCCCGTGGATGTATTGACCACATCGACCCTTTCGGTTGATTTGCCTGGAATTTTCCCGTGGATGTAGCGACCACATCAACCCTTCCGGTTGATTTGCTTGGATTTTTCTCGTGGATGTAGTGACCACATCGACCCTTCCGATTGATCTGCCTGGATTTTTCCCATGGATGTAGCAACCACATCGACCCTTCCAGTTGATTTGCCTGGATTTTTCCTGTGGATGTAACGACCACATCGACCCTTCCGGTTGATCTACCAGGATTTTTCTTGTGGATGTAGCAACCACATCCCTTCTGGTAGATCTTCCTAGATTTTTCCCGTGGATGTAGCGACCACGTCCCTTCTGGTTGATCTTCCTAGATTTTTCCCGTGGATGTAGCGACCACGTCCCTACCTATTGATTTGCCTGGATTTTTCCTATGGATGTAGCAACCACATCCCTTCCGGTTGATCTCCCTGGATTTTTCCTGCGGATGTAGCGACCACATCTCTTCCAGTTGATCTCCCTGGATTTTTCCCGTGGATGTAGCGACCACATCCCTTCCGGTTGATCTTCCTGAATTTTTCTCATGAATGTAGCAACAATCCATCATTTATGAACCACCTATCTATCTATCTATCTATCTATCTAAATAATAAACCATTTATCTAACAACCATATTTTCCAATTTTTTATAATAAAATGTTTTGAAAGTTAAATTCCCAAAAACTTGAAACATTTTATGAACTGAAATGGAAAGATACTGTAATAATAAATATAATAATGTAGAGTAAAAAGAAAAGAAGAGGGAAATAACATTACTTATTATAACCTGTGCCATAAAGAGAAGACATGTATGCGTTAAAAATAGTCCTGCAATAAAATGTGTATATTATAAAAGGAATTTTCTAAGATTTTAATCAACCTCTCCTTATCTTTATCTTTGGTAATAGTTAATCTTTCATAAATATTCTAATTAATATAAGAACTTGCACGCAATGCAACTTTCATGTCACTTCAACCGTTGACTTTAATCGAATATGAGCTCCACCATGATGAATGTCTTCCACGAGATAATGATCAGAAATTTCATTTGGTTTCTTTGTGAAATGAAGTGATGCAGAGGGGTGGGAATTTGACGGGTATTTTGCTACTTAAATACTTCAAAATTTTTATGTTTGTGTTTCATAATAGGTTTCAGAGTTTGTAAAATGTATTTTTGATGGTTTATTATTTTTGGAAAATATTATTATATTTTATCTCAAATTAAAAAATAAATAAGTTATTAATTAGTTTTTGTTTTATTTACGATAATATAAATATTATGGTTAGTTTTTAACTATAATCTGCATCAAAACATTTAATCTAAATAGATTATTTAAAAGATTTGGGCCACAACAGATTCTTTTCATTTCTTTAATTATGCTTTCTTAGACTGTTGGTCTGCGATTTCTGAAATATTAAAACTCTACCTACTCAGTGTGTAGGTGCCAAGTTGCCAACTGGACAAGGGCACATGGTGTTGGACTCAGATACCAAAGCTTCTTCCAACATTTTACTCATGTGGATCTTCATATCTAGAAACCACGTATCTCCTAGCCCGATAATTCAAACTGCAAGGAGTATATTGATACCCTCTCCTCCGGAATTTATGGCAATCAACTCATCTCTCTAGTTGTTTCCCGACGACGACATAAATAATGAAGGACTCTTCATTGATTTGAATACACATAAACATTGTCATTGTCTATATCGCTTTTTAGCTTTGATATGTTTTCTTTAGTATTACTTGTCGTGGAAAATTTAGTAGCTTTTCCATAAAAAATATTTATGGAAACAACGTCCCCACACAAATCACCTTCACCCAAAATAAAATGGTAGAGCTTCTCACAGGTTAGCATTGGGCTTCAAGCTAATCCCCAAATGACTTGAGATTATTTGAAGAACATGGGCTCGCCACAAATTCCATGATATATATAACCACCGTTCTCAACATCTATAGTACATATGTACAGTAGCACATCTTCTATCCTAATTATAAATCAGAGTTAAAAACCTAGATTTATGTGATAGATTCTGTTGAGAAATTCCAGAATTGGGTTTCTTGTGCCACAAATTGTAGCATGGAAATTAGTGTGTTGTTGCAACATGGGATGAATTTGGCATAGTTCAAACTTTTGGATTATTTAAAAAACATGCTTGAAATATGATTTTATATAAATGCGACAATGTTTCAGGCTAGATTGCTTCTGTAAAGAAGGGTACATTGAGTAAGCTATTAAATTTTTCAATGAGATAAAGAAAAGAGGTTTTCTACTAAGGAAAGATATGTACATTGTGCATGGATAGGCTTAGAAAGCAAGGGAGACAAACAAAGCTAAGGATTTCTCCATTTGGATGGTTGACAAAGGTATAGAACCATGGGTCACTTAAGATTTTTTGATCTATGGATATTGTAAGAAAAGTAACAATATGATTCAATACTTTGGCCCCATGATAATATGGTAGAGACAAACCTCAAACCCGATATGTTTACTTACAATTTATTAATTCAGGAACTCTGCAAGAAATCCATGAATGAGGGGGTAGAGAATGTGTTTTAGGAACTTCTAGACTGTAGGTTTTAACCCCATACAGAAATTACCTGCATACAAATTCTAACAACAGAAAATAAACAATGGCGAGACCATAAAACATAAAATGGATATAAATAGAGATTTTCCCCTTGATCCCAAAACCAGGACTACTAGATTGATTTTTCATTATATTCCTTTCAATGTTATAATACATATATATACATGTCGAAGCATCCATAAACCCTGAATTAGAACATAATCGTAGTTCCCTTGACCGGATCTACAAAATACCAGGGACAAAAAACCATCATGCCCAAAACCATGTGCGAAATCCATGCACAAAGCCATAGGTAGGTCCGCCCACCTAATACAAGGTCCATAACAAATTTCCCGGGGCACTACACCGAACCCCGTGCAGGGAGATTTCTGCCCCCCTACATATTGATAGGAGGGGTAGCCGCCCCCCTCGCCCCCCCTATGACCCCTCGGTACAACATACAGGGGGGAATTCCACCCCCCCGCACATGGGGTAGTCGTGCAAAGAATATAAAACAACCCAACATAGACAAAGGTCTTATTGTTAATTTACAAAATTGTAACACTTTGATCATTGACCATTCTAAGGAGGTTGTTATGCAGGAAACCTTGCAATTATAGGATGAGTGAAACAGAAAGGTTTTTGTCCCAACACTTTTACTTATTGTTCAATGGTTTGTGCACTTTATAAGTCACAACATTGTTGTCTTTAACATTTTCAATAATGGATACTGTAAGGAAGGTAGAATGCAAGATGCTTTTAAACTTCTTCATAGGATAGTGCATGAGCCTCACCAATCATATGTTATTGTATATGATGAAATCGTTAATGATCTTTGCAAGAACATGATAAAAGAAGTAGACCATGTATTAGTGGAAATGATTAGGAAGGCTTTGAATCCTAATTTGTGACATACAACAGCATAATAAGTGGACATTACAAGGAAGATGGCATAACACAGGCTTTGGCTAGGGAAGGAAATGGTAGAGAATGGTCTGCTTCCAAATTCTTATTCTTTTAGTGGGATCATTAATGAACTTTTCCAGATGGGACAAATGCTCAAACTATGTCATCTCTTAATTAACATGATGGACATAGGATGGTTCCAATACTTATTCTTAGGATACCCTGATACTCTAGTGGTTATCATTAGGTACACATCAAGGAAGAGAACATTTCAAGACAACTTTCCGGACCAGGTATGGCCATTATGAGTTTGTTGACTAATGCTCCAGTTAGCTTTATGTGCTTGATAAATAGTGCGTTGCGTCATTGTCTGGACAAGTTTGTTATTATATTCATTGGTGAGATTTTGATATATTCTAAGAAGGAGGAAGATCATGCTGAACATTTAGCAGCAGTATTAAGATTGCTAAGAGAGAATCAGTTGTACGCTAAGCTTAACAAATTCAGTTTATTTCAGATAGAGGTACATTACTTGCAACATGTGGTTTCCAAGGAAGGCATAACAGTAGATCCAACGAAGATAAGAGCTATCATGGAGTGGGCAACTCCTAGAAATGTGGATGAGGTAAGCTCATTCATGGAGCTAGCAGGCTATTATAGGAGGTTCATCAAGAACTTCTTTCGGATTGCATATCCTATTATGTAACTGCAGAGGAAAGGTAAGAAATTTGAATGGACAGAGGAATGTGCAACAAGTCTTGAGCAGATAAAGAAGTTGTTGACAAATGCTCCAGTGTTAAATATTGTAGACCCGAATAAAGATTTTGTAATGTGTATAGATGGTTGCAAGAGAGGGCTTGGTGGAGTCCTTATGTAGGAGGGATAGGTAGTATGTTATGAGTCACAAAAACTGAATGAGCACGAGGAGAACTATCCAACATGTGATCTTGAATTGACAATGATGATTCATGCATTGAAGATGTGGAGGCACTATCTTCTTGGGAGGAGTTTTGTACTGATGAGTGATCACAGTGAGTTGAGATACTCGTTTGACCAACTGAATCTGAATTCCAGGAAAGCTAGATGGTTGGCCACAATCAATGAGTTTGACTTTGAGATTAGGTATATCAAGGGTAAAGAGAAGAGGGTTGCAAATGTTGTTAGTAGATGGATACAGGTAAACCACATTGCAACTATGAGTTCTTATGGGACAAACTTACAGGATTGTATTTTACATGAAAGTCAATAGGATGACAAGTATAGAGAGCTTATGCACAGGTTATAGTGGATTACAAGTACAGGTACAGGCGCACAGGATACAGACTATCATCTCTCAACATATGGCTTGATCATATTTAGGGATAGGATATATGTGCTACACAATAATGAGCTTAAGAATATTATCTCAAGGGAGTTTCATGCAAAACTATATTTAGGTCACCCAGGCTACCAAAAGACATTGACAGTAGTAAAAAAGTTATATTATTGGCTGAATTTGAAGAAATACGTGGTAAAGTTTGTGGCTAGGTGTTTGGACTGTCAGCAGGTAAAGGTGGAGTGTAAGCATCTAGGTGGACTACTACAGCTGATTGTGATTCTAGAATGGAAATGGGAGGTCATTTCCATGGATTTCATCACAGGTTTTCCCAGGACATCTAGACATCATGATTCCATCATGGTTGTGGTGCACATGTTGACTAAGGTAGCACACTTCATTCTATTGAAGGCTAAGTAATCAGCGAGTGATGCAGCCTAGGTGTTCATCAAAGATGTGGTCATATTGGATGGTGTTTCGAGGAACATTGTGTCAAACAAGGATGCAAAGTTCACTTCCAAGTTTTGGAAGGAGTTGTTTGTAGGTTTAGGTACAGAGTTGGCTTTCATTACAACTTATCATCCACACAGATGGATAGACGCAGAGGATCAATAGGATATTGGAGGACATGTTGAGGATGTATGTGATGCATCAACATAGGAGATAGAAGGATTACCTTCCATTGGTTGAGTTTTCTTATAACGCTGGTAACCAAGAGTCACTAAGGATGAGTTTGTTTGAGGCATTATATGGGAGGAGTTGTAATACTCCCATCAGTTGGAGTGACCTAGTGATTAGGGTATTGACTGGATCAGATATGTTAGCAGAAATGGAACATGAAATGCAGGTAATCAAGAAGAATATAAAGGTAGCATAGGACAGGAAGAAAAGATATGAAAATCAAAACAAGTTGTTTAAGGAGTTTCAGGTTGGGGAACAAGTGTACTTACAAGTCAAGCTAAAGAAGATCTCCTTACAGGTTGGACAGTGTGCCAAGATAACACCTCAGTTTTGTGGACCTTTCAATATCCTTTAAAGGATTGGAACAATAGCCCATCGAATTACACTGCCTTTGATAGTGAAAGTCCATCATGTTTTCCATGTGTCATTGCTTAAGAGGTATGCTAAATATGTTTATCATGTGATTGAATGGTTTGTATTGCAGGTGGAGCCAGATGGAGAATTCCAGTCGAAACCTCAATGTATTGCAGAGAAAGGTGCTCACGATATGTAACCGAGAAATCGAGTAGGTTAAAGTGTAGTGGAAGAGCTTTGGGCCCGATTAAGCTACATGGGAGATGGTGGATCAACTGCAGGCTATGTATTCTTCTTTATTCATTATTTGAGTGAATGTCCTTGATGTATGTTTTGGTATACGTTTTGGGTATATGTGTTGGTGATATTTTGGTATATGTACAAATGTATATGGATGTAAATACCACCATGAGTTGTTATGAAACTAGCTCACAAAATAGAAGAAAAGATAGATCAATGACTTCAAAATTAACCTCTCTGAGGGGGAAACATCCTTTACATTACACGAATGAATAATTCTTGGTTCATACAAATTACAAGACCTCATTTCTATATATATGAGTCTAAGGGGTCACAATATAATGAGAGTCGACATAACAATTATAATAATGTAAGGGCACAATAATAACAATAGTGGGATTTTATGAGGCACAATAATAACAATATGGGGACTGCATGGGCACAACAATACAATAAGGGGGTTGCACTAATAATAATAAGGGAATACACTAGTAGTATAGGGACCTAACATGCCCCTCTCCTTCAAAATGTGTTGTCCTCAATGCTTGAGTAGTTCTGGATGCTTCTATATAAAATTCTCATCCTCCCATGTGTAATCTTCAACAAGTAAGTTCTTCTACTTGATGAGATACTCTTAAATTGATCAATTTCATAACTATCGGGTTCTTGTTTCAGTGACTGCTTCAGGTTCCCATATGATTTTTCCTTCCTCGTTAAGTTTTGTTAATATTGTTTGAGCTATGAGCTTGTCACCTATAACCTTCTTTAAGTATGAAACATGGAAAACTGGGTGCACTCTGGAAGATGCAGGAAGCTCCAATTTGTATGCCATATTATCAATATTTTGCAACACCTTGTAAGGACCATAATACTTTGATAATAATTTATTATTCTTCTTAGCTTGTATGAGGGACATTTGTTTGTATGGTTGTAGTTGTAAAAATACCCAACCTGCATCAAAACTTCTTTCTTTGCGATGTTGATCTTCCTATTGTATCATTTTATTATGCACCAAAGTGAGGTTATCCTTTAAGAGTTGGAGAACTTGTTGTTGATGCTTTATGTGATCTTCCATTACATGAACCTTAGAATTTTCTCTTAAAGATGATGTGATGGATGGTTTATGATATCCATAAAGTGACATAAATGGGATCATTTTTACTAAAGTGTTATACCACCATTCAACTAGAGGTAACCACTTGACCCATTTTGTTTGTTTATCAGATACAAAGCAACGAAGATATCCTTCCAAACATTTTTTCATTATCTTTGTTTGTCCATCTATGTTGAGAGTTTGAGGAGTGGTAATTCCTACCAATGCACTACAAGATATGGTTGGATTCATTTCTTCTTTCTCCAAGGTTGGTTCCTGGTGTATATCCTCTTCATTTGACATTTCTTGATCCTTTTCTTCCTCCTCTTCACAATCTATGTAAAATAATTTCTTCTCGGCACACTTATGACCTTTAGTGTATTTTCTATCACAACTGTAACAAAACACTTTTTCTCTTTTTTCTTCCAATTAATGTGGTGTAAACCTTGTAGGTTGTGGAAGGTTAGGAGTAACAACACTTCCATCTTTATAGTTGTGAGTGGAAGAATTCCTTGTTGCCATAAATTTTCTTTCAATTTCTTTTTGCCAACCTGAATTCCTTCTCCACTAAATTAGGTTCCTAAAGGTGAACCTCATGTTGAATGTTATCCTTTAAAGTCCCTATGAAGACATCAACCCTCTACTTCTCTGGAATATCATTTACTCTTATATTCAATTTTTGGAAGTCCTCAATGTGCTCTTCTATTGAACCCTTTTGTTTGAGATTTATCAATTGGCTAAAGAAGGTGTTGCTCTTTGTATCCTCATAATGTGCTATCATTTCCTCTGTGAAAATTGACTAGGTGACAAGTGGTTTACTATAGCAAAACTCTTTATATCATACAAATTGATTTGGTTCTAAATATAAAGACGCAATACATACCTTTTGTAATAGTTGCACATCATGTAGATCAAAATATTGCTCCATCTATAGTATCCAAGTGACGAGATCCTTGCAATCAAACTTCCTCATATCATATCTCCGAAAATATAGCGAGAAAATATATGAAATTTAGACACGAGGCTCAACGAGGTTTTGGCCCAAATGGGTTTTAATTTCAACCTCTGAAACTTCTTAGAAAAACAATTTTAGCAAAAATTCCACAATGGCTTGTTTAAAGTAGCGAAACCTTACACTAGTAGAAAATGGTGAAATTAGTGACTAGGTGACTAAAAAAGTTAGTCACCACAACTTTTCCAAGTGAAATACTACCAAAAATTAGCAATATTAAGAGACCCAACTAAAAACGACTAACATAAATGACTATTTTAGTCACCAATTAAAATATACGACTAGCTAATAAGTAATACTACTAAAAATGACTAACATAAATGACTAATTTAGTCTAGGAAAAAAATATGACTACGTTACAAAAACTACAATAATATGAATTAGTTATTTATGTTAGTCATTTTAATTGTGTCACTTCGACAATCTAAACTTACAATTCTTAGGGGATTTAAAGGTTGTTTTAGATTGCGTGAAAGGTTATACTTCCTTGTACACTTCTTTATTAGATCAAAGGATGATTAAAATTATTGAGATTATTAGAATCTTTAGGGTCATATCATTTGATCACATTCACATGGAATCAAATTCAAAGGTTGACAAATTATCGAAAAGGGGAGTGGGCCAACACCTCCGTTTGCAACACAACATGACCACCTATATATGTTGCAACAACCTTTCCAACTTATTTAGTTGGTTGCACATATATTTCACATTTCTTCTTCATCTTGCAAACTGGTAGTGCTAAGGAGAGGGTATGAACTTTGATCAAAGAATGTTCACTTAATACCACTACCAAATTTCCTTCATGTAACTTGCATGATGATAAATGGATGACATTTGAATGTTACAAATGTGTAAGTATTCCACATTCAACTTTGTTGTCTTGATTGTCCTTAGTAACAAGGACAAGTTTGAATATTTCCTTTATTTATGATCACAAACACATAACTCTTTGTTCTCCCAAACATAGTTAATATTGTTGGTGTATGATCTCTTAATTGTGGAATGGTCCCTTGATGATGATAACGAACTCTAAATCCCCAATGCTCATGAATACGCTGAATGAATGATCTAATGCCTTACTTGTATGGACAATTTATGATTCATTTTCTATTTTTATTGTGCCATTGTATATATGCTTCACTAGCATCTCATGCTATATGGTTAATTGAGAAAGCTTTATCTTTTACTTTTCAAGTATAATTTGGTTGCATTAATAAGCATAGTTGTGTAATTAAAATCATTCAAAATTTGTTAATAATTCATGGTTTGTTTGACTATTCACACACTTATCCTTGACCTTTTACTTTGGGAGTGAGTAGTGTCAAATCACTAGTCTTCATTAAGGAACTCCCTTCCATTACTCAATGACCTAACTTAGCTCGATATTTAAGGATTCCCCCTAGATAAGGATATCCTTCTTGTAGTCTAAAGAGTGAGAGAAGGCCAGACATTGGGTGGCTTGTTTGATGGGTGGGGTCAAGACTTTTTTTTTTTCTATGAGAGTGTTTGAGTGGAGATACAATTTAGAAAATGCTTACAAGAAAATTATTTTCCTTTATTTCCATCACCTAACCTACTTCCAATAAAATCATGTGCTTTTAATAAAATCTAATTTTGACAAATAATTAATTCAATAAAATTTAAAAATAAGATTATTATTATTGTTGTTATTTTTTTTGTATATGACAAAATAGATAACTATAGCATGTTTGGACTTAAGGATCGATTCTATCCTCTACCACAATCACCTCCAAGTGTACCCACATTGCCTCACACGTGGCACACTGAGATAATCGAAGTTCAAACCAATAACATCATAAGAAATGCATTAACAACCCATTCTATTATCAACTAATCTACACCATGGGGAAAATTAAAAATAACTTTTAATATTAAAAAATATAGCCAATTTATTTTATTTGAAAATCAATTTTAACATCTAATTTGAGGAAACTCCATAAATAAAATTTAATAGTGAAATGTTAGCAATAAATTTAGGTATAATATAAAAATAAAAATAAGTAGTGAAATATAAAATTAAATTATTAATTATAATTAATAATTTAATCATATTACTCCTAATTTACCAAGTGTCAGAGGCATAAAATCTCTTCATATGCAAACATTTTTTAAAGTGAAAAGAGATTTGATCCCCTCTGCAATCCAAAATTAAGATCTAAAATTAAGATAAATCCAAGCTAGTTTTATATCAATTTATGTAATTGAAAGTAAAGAATTATTATTTTAATGAAAAGTTACTTTCAAAAATATTTGTAATTTCCTCAATTTTAAAATAAAGCCATCCTAGTTCCATATTAACTTCGGATCTATGAAACGACGAGAGGGATCACATCTCTTGAGGTGCAAACCTCTTTTTTGAGTGCAAAATTTGAGAAAAGGTTCGTACCTCGAGAGATTTGATCCCTCTCGGTGCTTGATAGATCCAGAGTTAAGATGGATCTAGGTTGGTTTCAGTCATGTGCGGCCAAATAAAATCTAACGAACATATGATTAATTTTATCAATAATACTTAGATTCATCTAATATTAATATAATAATTTTAAATATGCTAATATGTCTCGGATTATTTTATATATTTTAATTTTAAATTTTCTTAGTTGCCTCAATGTGTTGTGATGATAATAACTTTAATGATGAAAAATGATGAAACATAATTTGAATGTAAAGGGACAATGTAATAGTGTTGAATGATAGAAAATGTGAATAATAAGAATATAGTCAATTACAAATAGTCTTCATTGTGGTTAATCTAAAACTGTTTTATTCTATTATTCTTATTGTTAACCTTTTTAATTTTGTCATCTTTTCATATTGATTGTCATATTTTCATATCGATTATATGAAAAGGACAGGTTAAACCATAAACCATTTAAATTTTTAGCTCAATCTATTGTAGTAAACATCATTCCTTGTCTCTCCTTCTCTCCAATATTAATAGGTTGAATTACTATAACACAAAAATCAATGTACATGATCAATAATTTTTTGTGCTTACACTGAAATCAATGCACAATGCTAATCTAATCACTTTAAAATTAATGTACCATCATACACCCAATTACATCAAAACAGAAATCAACATTTACACTAAAAATAATGAATCTAATGCAAGCAATTAAATAAGATTATAAAATAACATTTACATTGAAATCATTGCATCTAATGAAAGAAATCAAATAAGATTAGAAATCAACATTTACACTCAAATCAATTCATCTAGTGCATGTAAGAAAATTGGATTATAAACCAACATCTACACTGAAATTAATGGACCTGGTGCAAGTAAGCAAATAGGATTATAAAGCAACATCTAAACTAAAATCAATGCATCTAGTGCAAGAAATCAAATAGGATTAGAAATCACCATTGGCATTGAAATCAATGCATTTAGTGCAAGAAATAAAATAAGATTAGAAATCACCATCTACACTGAAATCAACGCATCTAGTGCAAGCAATAAAAAATTATTAGAAATCAACATCTACATTGAAATCAATGCATCTAGTGCAAGAAATCAAATAGGAATAGAAATCACCATCTACATTGAAATCAATGCATTTAGTGCAAGCAATCAAATAGGATTAGAAATCATCTACATTGAAATTAATGCATCTAGTGAAAGCAATCAAATATCATTATAAATCAACATCTACACTAAAATCAATGCATCTAGTGCAAGAAATAAAATTGGATTAGAAATCACCGTCTACACTGAAATTAATGTATCTAGTGCAAGAAATATTCTTACCACCTCCCCCCCCTCCCCCACCAACATATATATCTATATCTCCCTCCATCTCTCCTTTTTTTCCACTCTATCTCAACCCCCCAAACACACATTCTATTTTGCTTCATATCTATCAATATCTTTGTCCCTCCCTCCCTCTCTCCATCTCTCTCTTCTTTCCTCTCTTCACTTTCCATCTATATCTCTATTTCCATTTTCCTCTCTATATCACCGCCAAAACATACACTCTATTTCTTCAATCTATCTACCTATCCCTCTCTCTCTCTCTCCCCCTTCTCTCCCTCTCCCCCACTTCTATATCTCTTCCCTACTTCTTTCCTCTCTCCCTCTCTCTCTATCCTCTTTATCACTCCCTCTCTCTCTCTCTCTCTCCACCTTTCTCTCTATATTTCTTTCTTCTTACCCCTCTCTCTCCCTCTCCAAATGCATCTCTTTCCCTCCCTCACTCCACTCTCTCACATCCTCTCTCTCTTCCTTCCTCTCTTTCTCTCTCTCTCTCTCTTACTCTTTAGCCTCCAACTCTATTACTATATCCCTCCCTCTCTCCTTCTCTCCCCTATTCTCTCCATCTCTCCTTCTTTGTATTTATCTCAACCCCAAACATACACACTCTCTCTCCATCTCTCCATTGTTACTCCCTCTCTCTCTCCACTTCTCACTTTCTATGTATTTCTTCTTCCCTCCCTCTCTCCCCCCTCCAAATCCATCTCCCTATCCATCCCTCTCTCCTCCTCTACCCCTCTCTTTCTCCCCCCTCCAACTCCATTTCCCTATCCATCCCCGTCTCCTCCTCTATCCCTCCCTGTCTCCTCTCTCTCAAATCTTCTCTCTCACACTTCCTCTTTCTGCCTCTCTCCTACCTCCCACTCTCTTCCCCCATCGCTCTCTCTCCCTCTCTCGTTTCCCTCTAATCCTCTCTCTTACCCCATCACTTTCCTATCTCTTCCCCCATCTCTCTCTCTCTCTCTCTCTCTCTCTCTCTCTCTCTCTTTACCTATTACTCTTACCTACCCTCTCGTCCTTTGGTAATCCCCCCCCCCCTTCTATCTATCTCTCCTTATTTATATCTTTATCTCACCCCTAAACATACACTCTTTCTCTCCATCTCTCCCTTGTCAGTCCCTCTCTCTCTCCACTTCTCACTCTCTATGTCTTTCTTCTTCCCTCCCTCTCTCCCCCTCCAACTCCATGTCTCTATCCCTCCCTCTCTCTCATCCTTCCTCTCTCACCCTTTCTCTCCTACGTTTATCTCTCTTCCCTCATCTCTCTCTCTCTACCCTCCAATCCTCTCGCTATCTCCCTCCCACTCTCCTCTCTCTTCCCCCTCCATCTTTGTGTCTCCCTCTCCCTCTTTTACCCTTCTCTACCTCTCACTCTTTTTATTCCTCCTGTCCCCTCTCCTTCAATTTATCTCCATCTCTCCCTTGTCACTCCCCCTATCTCTCCACCTCTATAACTTTATGTCTTTGTTCTTACCTCCCATAT
>APFE030794622.1:22131-77404 GCA_000404065.3 Pinus taeda | reverse complement strand
ATTTTTTGCATGGTATTAATAATAATTTGGCCCATGGTATTTTTCCCATAGGCTTCACCTAAATAAAACCTATTTTTTGAGGGTTAGTAATTGTAAAGAGGTTTATGGAGCAAATATAAAAAGAGGTTTTATTTATTTACCATACCTCTTGTTTATTTATATTTTTATTTATTTATCATATTTCTTGTATTTAGATGTTGATTTCTAATCTTATTTGATATGTTTTTATTTATTTACCATACATCTTTATACCTATTTATATATATTTATTTATCATACCTCTTTTATAAATATGGTAATTGGCCCATGGTATTAATAACTACGTGTCGTGCAAGATCCACCTAAATAAAACCTATTTTATGAGTTTTCATAAATATAAAGAGGTTAATGGAGTAGAGATAAAAAGAGGTTTTATTTATTTACCATACCTCTAGTTTATTTAATTTTTGTTTTTTATTTACCATATCTTTGGAGTAAATATACAAAAAGTATTATTTATTTACCATACTTATGAATTATTTATATTAATATTAATTTACAATAGCTCTTTTTTTTTACTATTCTTAAACCTCTTTATATTTACAATTACATTTAAGTTTACATGTTTATGCTTTTACGCGAGATCTACCCCATTGGATCAATTATTATTTTAGTTTTAATCTGAAGCTACAAATAACTTTGAAAATACATATAAATAACCAAAAACAATTTTATATTACTTAAAATAAAATAAAAGAAATTTCAATTAATTGAAAGTTAAAATAATATTATTTGAATGAAAAGTTGCTTTATATTTTCAAAAGAGAGTAAAGAGATTTTAATTTAAAGTGCCATAAATTTGGGGGTTTTGGGTGATTTTTCTCTAAACCTTAGGGGTTATAGATCATCTTGCCTTGACAATTGGCCATGTAAAGGCATTGTTTTACATCTGGCACTGTTTCTACCATGATCAAACCTATCCAAATTTCTGAGGGGATAAAAGTGATTCAGAGGTGGATCCATGTGTTTGGTGCCCCTGAAAACCGACATCTCAACCATTAGAGTGATTTTAGATTCTATCGGCATTGAACTAGCAACAACTAGTTGGGAACTAGGGAAAGAGAGATGCAGTGAGTTGCTGAAACCTGGAAAAAAACTAGTAGGTTTTTAGATTCAAAGTTACTTGTAATGGAGACATGGTGGGTGCTTCAGATGTTGGTTACATGTCTGGCAATTCGAACCGTGGCCGACAGATCAATGGGTGCCAAGGTTGCATCGAAAGTTGGAAACCTTCGAATTCAATGTTGGATGAATCTCACATTGTTGTTGAGCTAAATCAAATATTCAGCTTGTAGAATGATTTATCCAATCATTACGCACTATGGCAAAGGTCAACTATCTTGCTTCTTGGTCGATCTAGATACTATGCTAGATCTGGTGAGTAACTCTTAACAAAGTGTGAAAAAGCATTTCATAATGAATTTTAGATTTTTTGGAGTATTTCCATATTAATTTTTTTTTTATTAGATTATGTTTTTCATCTATATCTGGAAGATTTGACATTTTTTAATTATTTAAATCATATTTATTTGATTTTTCTGGAGCTTCTCTACATCATTTATTTCTCTTGGAGATCAGATCTTCCATATATGTCTTCAAAACTTCAACTCAAAAAAATATTATCCTTTTTCTCTAAAATGTGTTCTCTTTTTTGGTTGAATTCAAATTGTAGATATCTATAGACATGGTTGCGAATGCAACATTAGAAGCCATGGCCAAACATGCGGGAAGGCATGGCATAAAGGTTTATCAGGTTGCTTCTTCGATGGTAAATCGTAAACAATTCAAGAATTTTTAAAAATAATATTTGAACATTTTAAATGTAATCCCTACATTGATCACAAAGGAAACCTAGTAAAATTGTTGAAGCAATTGACCTGCATTAATACTATGGAGAATTATGGGCAGGCTCTAGACACAGCGGTTAGTTCACCAAACAACAACGATACTCTGTGTTTCTTGCTCGAAATTTTGATGAATATAAGTGGAATTTGAAAAGTTAAAAATTTACTCATGTAAATTTTACTTTGAATATAATTTCTGCATATAATATTTGTTCAATGAGTAAATTCGTTATTTAATCTAAATAATTATTGATTCACTATAATTATAAAAAAAAAAAATACATAAAATGAATCATTGCAAACTGATAGTCATATTGCATATAGGGGGGTTATCAAGATTATCTATCAAGATCATCTACAAAATATATGTTATAGCAATTGAAGCACCTAGAAAAGATCTACGAGCCATATGCATTCTACGAAGGAAGGTGAATTATCTGCAATGGAGATGAAATATAAATTTGTTGGTGCTGTATTGTTTTAAACATTTTGATTGGTAATCAAGTAGCATACATTAATAATTATTTTAATATATTTATGCAAATTCGATACAATTCTAAAAAATTGTTTCAAGAGCTCTCTGAATATGAACGAGACAGTTTCGGATTTAATGTGAAGATGAACGAGACAATTTTAGATTTGATGTTAAGATTGTCAAGTGGAAAAATTACATCGGAAATATTCATATTTCCTGACTTGGTGAATATATCTTAAATGGGTGAATATGTATCAGTGGATCACAATCGTTGCAATGGCCATGAAGACATCAATTTTCAGTTCACTATTTCTGGGAGAGTGATGGGGGTTGTTTGAGAAGAAAGTTGTCCAGATATAAATGGAAGTCATGCCAAGGTGAATGTTGAACTCATTTCCACCAGCAATGATCTCATTAATGATGTGTTTACTTGCAGGGAGGCAGTTACACATTTACAAACTCCAAGGAAATATAAGTTGGTTTCTTCCCATCATGAATACATAAACTTCATCAATCCTTGAGCAGTATACAAATATCAGGTCATATCAAATCCACTACATTTTTTTTCAAAAAGGAAAGGCCATGATATTTTTCTCTCTTTGCTTTCATTTGATATGTAGAATAAGTTTGGATATTTCTTAAGGATGAGTGTCTAGAGGACACAGTAGCCCTCCATGAAATCAAACGTGAAGTGGAAAGAGCGGGCTTTACGAGCCAATTGTTAAATAGAGGAAGAAGATACAAGGTCATACCTAATGTCAATCCTAGCTAGGATGGTGCTACACATGAGGTAAAATGATTGAGGTTTATAAAGTATATTTTCTATAATATTCTCTTTCAAATACGTGATTCTCATGTTCTCTTAATAATTGTCCAAAGAGGCTCTCCAAAGATGGAGTTGGGCTTTGGAAATCTGGTAGTAGATGACATCTTTTATGTCCCAAGTTATGATATGGATGGCTTAGTTGTTTCTCAGGGTAACCCTATTTTAGGTGTTCATGTATACCTTTATTTAGATGATGTCCATGAGGTGAAGTGCCCTCAAAGAAGCTCCTTGGCCAAATCAAGTGCTTTGTCATGCAATATCTAATGCAAATGGGAAATTTGATTTTAATTTTATTCCATGTCGAAAATAAAGGTTGTTTCCATTCTACAAGGGTGAGAATACAATATTTGATGTTTCACTTCCATCTATAGAGGTTCTTGTTGAGCACAGTCATGTTAATATATCTCAGCCATTTCAGGTCACAGGTTTCTTAGTTGGAGGACTTATGGTGAATTCTGAAGGTGTCTGGTTTGAAGGTGTTAAGATATTAGTTGATGGACGAGAAAGAGCTACAAAAGATGTCCAAGGATATTACAAACTTGATCATGCAACATCAACAAGCTACACAATCAAGGCTGATAAGGATCACTTCGAGTTTAGCAGTTTGGAGAATTTCATGGTTGTGCCAAACCTGGTTTCAATCCCAAAGATAGAAGCAACACATTATAATATTTTTGGTTCCCTAAAATTAATGACAAATAGATATTATGGTAAGCGTCAAGTTGGCTTGACACATGGCCCAGACAATGTTAAGCCTCAACTAAAGAGGATTGATGATATGGGAAACTTCTGCTTCGAGGTTCAACCATGTTAATATAGAATATCCCCAATGACCACAACAACAAAACATGATTATGGTCTTCAATTTTCACCATCACATATTGATTTGACAATAACTAGACCAATGTTTGGCATTGAATTTATAAAGGCCCTTGTTGATATCCATGGATCGGTGATATGCAAGGAAGGATGTGACTCCTCGGTTTCTATATCACTTATTTCTTTGGTTGTTAAACTCTAGGTTCAGAGAAGCTTAACTCTTTAAGTTTAACAAATGAGAGCAATGACTTCATATTTGAGAAAGTCCTACCCGGTACATTGCGTCTTGAGGTAAAACATGGACCTTCATCTGATTTGTTAGATTGGGATATGACTGGTGTTGGGAGAGAAAGGTTATTGATGTCAATGTTGGTGTTTCTGATCATTTAGAGATAGTGTTTATCCAAAAAGGTTATTGGTTGCATATTATGTCTACTCATCCTGTGGCTTCTTACATCGTACAGACAAACAAAGAACCAATGAATTTGTTGATTGAGAAAGGATAGTAGCAAACCTACTTAGAAGCTTCTCGTGTGCACATGCTTCATTTCTTGAACTCATGCATTTTCTTTGGAATGTTTTCATTAGAATTCAATGTATTGAACCATAAGCCTATATATTTTACTGGTGAAAAATATCTACTGAGTGGTGAAATACATGTTGATTCAAGTTCTTATCCCAAAGCAAATCAGTTGTCTTGAAGCATTATTGTAGACATATGGCAAAAGGAGGGTACATTTATAGATATGATTAATAATGTCAAACTTGTTTCAAGTGCTAATGGACCAAGAAACATTGTTGTATATCAGTATACTCACTGGGCCAATCTCGAAGATGAAATGGTCTTTGTTCTAAGAGATAAAAGGAATGCTAGTGATAAAAATAGTTTTGAAAAGGTTTTGTTTTATCCAAGAAGTTGGCACGTTGCTATTAAAACTGATGGGTGCCAACCTTCTCTTCCTTGTTTTGTGGGATGTCTAGGAAAGTACATTCAGGGTCAGCACTGTCAGCAATCCTAGGTATTGACATTAAAATAATTGCTCAAAATGACAATAGCAATGATCTTCTAAAAAAGGGTGACTTGGTTCTTCAAACTTTGACTGGATCAGATGGTTTTTTTTTGGGTGGTCCTTTGTATGATTATATTGAGTACTATGTTGAACCTTCCAAGGGATATCATTTAAAAGCACTTGCATAGGACCCCTTTTGAAGCTTAGTTGTATGCTCATCCAATTTGATCGGACACCCCACTCAACTAGCCAAACCATAAATAATATTTGATTGTCAGCATTCGAACTTCTATGCACTCCCTGCGTTCGTGGTCCTCAATAGAGGAATCATTGAATTTGCATCAAACAGCCGCTAGATATGGACAAAACATATTCAATCGCATTGCTTCAAACTACAACCATGTAATTCTGAATTTTACTATTACTTTCAATGCTTTACAATGCAACCAGTGTAAGTGCATGTTGTATGTGGATAAAATATAAACCAGTGTAAATGCAGGTTGTATGTGGATAAAATATAAACCACTGTAAATGCAGGTTTCCTTGTATGTGTATGCAAAGGCATAGATGATAAAATATTTGAGAATGAATGGGATATTGTTTCAAGAGCTTTCATGCTCTATCTTGAGACTCAATATGCAACATGGAAGTAATTTGACCGTACTGGAAATGGACTTATATCCCGATAATGCATACAATTTCTTTGTGGACATATCGATTGAGATGATGGGGAGCTTTAAATCATTAAAGGAGCTGGTCATATGTGTTTCGCCTTTGCTTAAAGAAATATGTGTCTTCTCAATTTGTTGTTCAAGAGGTTTCCTAATATCCAATGTTTGTTAATGGGTGACAACTTTATCTTGGTAAAATAGAATTTCTTCTTTTCTTTTACATGTTCAACGAACAACATGTTTCAATGTTTAAGAATGTTTGCATTTTCTACTTAGTTGTGGGGTATAGCATAAAAAAAATTATACAAAGCATATATTGATGTAGCTTAGGTTGACTATTATGTTTTGGTTCATTATTATGTCATGTTTGCATATTCAGTATATCCATTAGATATGAAACAAAATCAAATAACGACTTTGTTTCATATCTGTTCCTTAATGAAAATCTACACTACCTAAATTAAAAACTTAACCTGCTATAAGATGTGAAAGACCATAAAATTCTTCCATGGTTTTTTTCCATCATGTTCATAATGAATATTTATGTCTGTTACCTCGTAAATGAGTGCAAAGCTGGCTTATTATAGTTTTGAAATGCAATGTAGGAACTTTCAAAATATCCCATACCTCAACGTCTTAGATCCCCACTCTCTCATCTTTGTATAAACAGGTTTATGTAGACATAACTGAATTTCATGATAGGGAAATCAATGTATTAGGTTGCTTTCTTCAAAGCACTCCTGCTCTAGAGATGATAGAACTTCGTTTAATTGATTACTTGAATTATGATGATCCACAATATGTAAAGTTTTTGGAGGAAGTGATGTATTTCAATAGAGTATAAAAGCAAGCAAGGATATTGGTAAGAGAATATTCTTTCTAAATACATGCTTCAAAATATTTAAACCATTGACTAGTAAAAAGGATTTTGGGCTTCATTTTCTTTTATTTTTTTCTTTATGGAAGAGTATGACCAATGTAGGTTGTATGTGGATACGAGGATGAATTCTATTGTGGACACCAGTGGAATGACCTGCTTAGTCTTGGGAAACATCGAGCATGGAAGCGGATGGAAGTCTCATGGAGTGGGTATGCGACAATTTTCCCTATTTTCAGTTTGTTTATCATTTGTTGTTTGTGCTGGTTCTAATAGTTAGTTTCAATTATTTATATTTTTGTTATTTATATCATTAACAGTCCATGTTTCCCAGGCAAGGTAACATCTTCGGTTTCTTTAGATGAGAAGCCTGTAGGATTAGGATGTTCCCAATAAGTTTTGAACATTTGTCTAATATGCCTTGTCAATTTTGGATTGTCATTGCAGGTTATTGCTTTAATTGTTATCTGGTTTGACATTTGATTGACAACGAAATTCCATGCTTTTGTAAATTATTTGTATGTTAATTTTTAAAAGTATTTAAGAAATTTGTCTTCAGTAGCCACACTTCAAACAATGGATTCCACACTACTAGGTTTAAGGTTTGGGTTATATATTTAGTTAAAATTTCCCAAGATTTATATCATATCTCAAGTGTCAGGTTTTGGTTATTTATTTGGTCAAAATTTCCCAAGATTTATATCATATCTCAACCTTTTGAAATTCATGCATTCATGCCATTCGAATGTAACACATCACAACAATGATTAGCCCTATTAAGCTCACCAACTCTGTTACTTTTCTTCATGAATCATAATTCAAATGGACTCTGAATTTGGTTCGTTTCCTTGATTAAACCATATTAAGCAAAATCCTCTCATTCAAACTCAACCCCAATTCATACTCAAAATTTTGACATGTGAATAACATTGGCTCGGCAACAAGTTTGACACCCAAGTCCTTGCAAGTTAGACAAGACTGTCCATCCTTTTTTAAAATTAACCATATCCTTAAATTGTTAGTCCTTGGACTCCATTAAAGAAAAGATCATTCTATGATCTTGATAATTGGTCTATCAAAACGTGGGTTGACTCAGAGGTTAGGTATAGGGTGTTTTCTTCCCATGAGAACTATACATTATAGTTGGATATCATACTTTAAAAAAAAGGTAATTGAGAAGATTATGCTAATTATGCTGGTACAATGAGGAAATTTGAGAATTATGATTGTTTTGATGGTAAAGGTTAAAGTATTTATTAATGTAAAACAAAATTAACTAAATAATAAATATATTTGGATTTTTATATAATTTTCTTAAGAATTTCGGAATAATATATTTAAATTATTTCCAAATTACAGCCATGTTTTAATTGAATGGATGGAAAAGTTAAAAAAACTAAATATGTAAATCTAGAAATAAAGGTTATGATGATGGTGATGCCCATGTAGAAAGAAAGATCACATGGTGGTGGTGCCTCAAAGAAAAGAAAAGAAAAAAAAAAGAAAAAAAAAGAAAAGAAGTTAATGTTATAAAAAATAATAGTTAAGATGAAATACTTATTCAAGGAGATCTTAATGAAGTCAAATAAAGGAAAAATTATTTTTATGTAATTGAATACTAATCTAAAAAACAAATGCATATGACTATATTCAAAAAAATAATTTTTCATGTTTAAATATTTTATGTTCAGGTTTAAAGGTTTAAGGTAAAATTCATTGATTTTTTCCTTTATTAAATTAAAAACATTTTATGGGAAAGTGATGGATTCGTTGCAATTGTTTATTTTCTTTGTAAATGAGAATTTGATTGGAAAGTTCAATTAGTTTAATTTATATTTTTTAGATTTTGAAACAAGATCTAATTGAAATTAATAAAATTATAATGAATATTAATTATAATGAATATTAAATGTATAGTGTATTTTAAAAATATTAATTTTTAACTTTAAATATTTTTGCTAAAATTTAAAGGTAAAATCCACTTATTTTTATTTTTTTATTAAACAAAACACATTTAAAAAAACCTCATTCAAATTATAATTAGAACTTTGTTTAGAAAGTTTGATGAGGTTTGTTTACACTTTTGAAAACTTGAAACATGATATCTTGTGAATAGCATCTTTATTAATGAATATATAATCATGGAATGTTTATATTTGTTGTTTATATATATTTGTTGTGTACTAATATAAAGTTAATTTTAATTCATAAAGATTTTATGACATTATATATTTTGGAAATATAGTAATCAATTTAGATTTATTTTAATTTTATATTTAGGTTGTTGTTGTTGTTGTTGTTGTTGTTGTTGTTGTTGTTGTTGTTGTTGTTGTTGTTGTTGTTGTTGTTGTTGTTGTTGATAAGACCAATGCAGTTTATCGGACCTTGAAAAGAATAGATATAATTGTGATTCTTCAAAATCTCATTTCTATGATCAAAAAGAAGAGAAAGAAACACTCCAAGATCACTATAGTTGGGTTGACTTAATAAGTCATGTGGTAGATGTTAGGGAAATGAGAGTAGATTCGAGTCACATGCGAGTATGAGCTGTAGAATCTAAGAGGAAGTGTTTTTCATATTCCACTTTCTCAATATCACAAAGTTGATAGATTCTATCATCCCAGGGAGTTTTAGGAGTAGATCACCACCCAATTTCACTTCGAAGCTCATGAGAATTAGTTATAATCCTAGCTATGTTCATTTTTTTCTTAGTGCTAGTCAAAACAAAGAGATAATTTTGATTATCAAGGGTTGGGTTGGTCACCTCCTTATAATATCTAATCTTCCTTTTTCCCTCCAACACTTTATCATCCAAAAATTTATCCTTAAATTTGAGGTAATAATATCTTTGACACTATCCTTACTTCCTAGTATGATCTCCTCCTTTATGCCCTAATGGTAGAACCAAGACTGGACATCCTTATGCCACACACGCTTAAGGCGAAGGTGGGGGTTTTGACTAAAGTTAGAAGAAATTTTGGGAAGCCTCTTGGATTCCATCTTGTAAATCTTCTTCTTATACATCAGATACCTAAACATAGCTAAGATTTCAATGGGGGAAAGGCCAAGTTCAATCAGGAGGATATGATAGGGAATATTTCCTTTGATCTTGAGGTTGTAGATTATGAATTGATTTTGAATCATCTCAATCTTCCTCCACGACTCTCTGGATATACTGCAACCCCAAACTTCACATCTATATAAGACAACAAGGGTGATGAGAGTCTAATAAAGGAACCCTTTTTTACTCCAAATACAAATATCGATCAACTTATGGTTGTTTTCAAGCTCATAATAAGGTTTCCAACCTCCAATAATCATTTTCTCAATGTTGTAATTCCAGTTGAGCTGATAAGGAATGTCAATACCTAAATATTTATAAGAAGAAACATGTTCTAAGTAATTTTTATCATAGACGAAACTATTATTGGTGATCGTTTTGGATTTAATTATCATGACTCTAGTCTTGTCAGTATTAATTGTCATACCCATCTTGGAGTAGTACTCATGAAGAGTCTTAAGCTACTTGTCTAGATCATCATGGCTTCTAACAAGAAGAATGATATCGTCAGCATAAAGGCGAAGAGTAATAATTATACCAATGAGATCACTGCCTTTGCAACCCGCAGTTTCCAGACACTCCTCTAGCTTATCGATGTAAATGCTAGAAAAGGTAGGGGATAAAGGACACTTGCATAGCTTCGATATTGCATTTAATATCTTTAGACCACCCTTCGTTGGCCTTAAGCTTGGCAACAACATTCTCAGAAATGTGAATCACAATAATCCTCAACTCATGAGGAACCATTATCTCTTTAATCCTTTTCCAAAGCTTTTCCTGAAGAACAATGTCAAAATATTTTCTAAAGTCCACAAAACAACAGAAGAGATCAGTTTTACTATTGCGAAAATCCTCAGCAATGATCTTGAGATTGACTAGATGGTTGATAATCGAGTGATGTCTCCTAAAACCAAATTTCCCTTTGGTCGTTTTACCATGGATTTCAAGCCAATAGCTAATCTTCTTTTCCAAAATGAGCCCATATAGTTTGGCTAAGATGTAGCTAATCATAATGGTCATGTAGTTAGAGGGGACATTTTTTTCCTCACTTTTAAAGAGAGGCAAAATAAGGGTTTGCATCCAAGGCTTAGGGAAGCCATGATTTACTGTCAAATTGAGAAGCTTGTAGAGATGAGGAATGAGGATAGACCTTCCCATTTTAAATATTTCAGCTTGGTATCCTTAAATATTTCTAGCTTTCCCATTAGCGAGCTCGTTAATCCTAGACTCAACGTCTTCTAGAGAAAAATATATCTTCCTTAATAGTTATGTTTAAGATGGTGCCCATGGTGTCCAGGGAGTCATATAACTTCTTAAGATAGATGTCCCAATTTAATAAGGGGATCAAATGATTATCTTTTGTTTTACGAGCAAGCACATCCCTCCAAAACTTTATGGGCATAACTCTAGAAAGGTTAAGAAGATGCTCTTATCTCTTATTAATATATGACCTCTTCCTCCTTTTGATGAGAGATTTGTAAATACTTATATTTCAGAGCTTTACAACTTCATTAAGAGCGTATCTAATCGCTTTACCAACAATTTTACAGTCCTTGTCATACTAAGGATTGGAATTTCTATTATTCTTTTTATATGAAACCTCAATAGAGAACTCATTAATGGTAGTGGAAAGGGTAATAGTAAAATTGTAATAAATTTGATCAGTGTTGTTATCATAAGTCAGGAAGCCTAAATCACTTTTTAAATCCTTTAAGAAAAGGTCGACATTACTTCTAACGAAACGAGTGTGTCTTTGGCTCTCACCGACCTCTTGCATGTGGTTGGTGTGCATAACAAGATTGAGGGTTAAAGACAAAGGTTTGTGGTCAGAGTCAAGCTCGTAATCATTAAGTAGGTCAAAGTCTGTAATACGATTAAGGACATAGGTGTCAGAAATCACATAATCCACGACACGACTTTCCAACTCGTGGATGCAAGTCATCTAGTCAGAGGAAGGCCACTTGTTAATACCATTAAAAATAATCAGGCCTTGCAAACTACAAACCTTGAGAAGCTCAGCACTGAATAATTTCTCGGTTATGTCTTTAGAGTTTCTCTTGAATATATTAGCTAAGTCACCATCTTCATCAAGCCAGATGGGGTTAGGGTTATTGTTCTTACTTAAAATAATAGCTTGGTTAGTAGTTGTTCTAGCATTGAAGTCCCCAAGAAAAAGGATATTACCTTCATTCCTCATGTTGTGGATGTCTTTCTCTAAGTTATTGAAAGGTCGATCTTATCCAAGTTGTTTTTATTATAGGAGGTAGAGTTGATAGGAGCGAAATAACATATTGCAAACAAAAATCCTATTAGTGGTCGAATCAGAAATCTCGATCCAAATGTATTGTTAAAGGGGTCAATTTTATGAAGTCGGATGTGAGAGGAAACATTGTTCTTTATATAACATGCTATACCACCAAGACCCGTATGAGAGGATTTCTTATTCCAAGCTAACCAAAGAATGAATCCGTCAATGTGAGGGACCCTAGATTCATCATGCTCCCAAGTTTCAACTAAAAAGAAAAATCAATACCACTTGGAATCCAACTTAACATAGGACCTTTACACCATGGAAAACAATGACAATTCGAAAAGAGGATCCACAGTGATCCTAGTCCTTATTTATCACTCTTATTTTGGATTCTATCTCTAATAATAGCTTTCTTATTCCTAATGATAGCCCATTTCCCTTCTTTTCTTGCCTCCTTGACCTTTTGGATTTCTTTCCTAAGTTGAGCTTGGTCTTCTGGAATAACATTTTCATTTATAAGATTCTTGTTCCTTTTAGGCTTGGGGATTTCCTGAATATATCTAATTTATGATCATTACAACTTACCTTAACACACATTAGTTTGTGTTCATGTTAAAGTATTTTTCCCACCTTTACTACTTATGTGAAATAAGTTGTTTGAATTTGAGATTTTGTTTTAAATTATTCTTTTACAATTTCTCATGTGTCCTCATTGTTTTGTTCTTTTTATGGTGCTCATGGTCGAGTATAATTGGTTTCTTAATTTCCTCTATGATGATTTTAATATATAATTTATTCTTTGTGTTATTTAGGATTGAGTTATCATTTAGTTTTTCTTTTATGTTTTTAATTTCGTTTCTCAGGGTGTCATTTTCTTCAACCATTGATTGTTTACTATGTTCTATTTCTTGAATCCTATCTTTCATCCCTTGGAGTTCAATCTCGAGCATTATTATTTTATTTTCTAACGATTTGTAATTGTTGTCAAGCATTGTAGTTAATTCTAGCTTAAATTGGTTTTTTTTTTCTTCTCTTAGTCTTTCTAAAGATTCAACTTACTCATAAATACTCTCTAAGGTAATTTTACTTGGTTTCCTTTTGCTAAAGGGGGCCTTAGAAATATGAGTGGAATCACTCATAATTTAAACAAACAAAACTTAACAAGAAGAGGGTACGAAAGAAGGAAGGTATGCACCAGTCAGAATTATATATATATATATATATATATATATATTATATATATATATATATATATATAATGTGTGTGTGTGATTTAACCAAGACAAAATGTTTTATTGATAATTTTCAATTATTAATTATTGATTTTAATTTAATTTAATTTTTGTTTTTACATTACTTTGATTGAGTCCAAAATATTTAAGGGGCATTATAACATTTCTAGGCAATTTACTTTTAACTGTTTATTATTTCTTAATTGAGTCACATACTACCACATCTCACATAGTCTTTTGCTTTTAGATTTAATTTAAAAAAATTATAAAATAAAATTGAAATAAAATATTTATAAAATATTTTGATTTTGAAATGAGTTATGGTTTTTAGGCAAGTGGTATTGATAATTCATGTTATTAGCCTATGGTATTGTAACAAAATCTATTTACAAATTAATAATATCCATAGTAAAATAGTGGTGAATATCCATAATTCAGCATAGTGTTATATTATATAATTATTGTAAGCATTAAGTTTTAATTTTAAAAAATGTTATAAAATTAAATTAAATTAAAATATTCCAATGAAATTATAATATTAAAATGTGCGCAAGTAGGGCAGCGTTGTCTCCCGGCAGATTTTGCGAATATTCGAATGAAGAGTCTCGAGTTTGACATTATGACCAATATTGCTAAGCTCACTTATTTGAACTCACTGCTGTCTAAATATTACCAAAATTCAACGGTCCAAAGAGTAAACAATACCACCTCGACGGGCAACCCTGTCGTGCGATGTCTCCGAAGGGCATCCTCATCCCGGTTAGGGGTTCGGGGCACCCACCCAACATGAACCAAACCAACTTGTTGGATGTGATAGTTTGCAATTTATTATAATCATAATAGAATAAAGTTATCTAAGTACCGATTTAATATGAGGAGAGATGAAATTTTTTATTTCGATTTTTTTAAATTTCGTGTTAATTTTCATTATTTAAATTGTATTTTAGATATATATAAAATTAAATAAATATTTACATTTATTTTATGGTATATAGATTTTTTATGATATATATATATATATATGTAATTAATATTAAAAATATTTTATATAATATGTAACTAAGATTTTATTATGCAAATTAAAATAGTTTTTTATTATTAATATGTTTTTAAGTGTATGTCAATATTAATTTTTATTAAAATATTTTATTGATAATTGATATTGAATATTATTTTATACACCACACTAAAATACTTTATTTTAACATTTTTTCTATATATAAATATATATGAAGTTGATATCTATGTAAATTAGTTAATATAGATCTTTAAATTGTTTATTTAAATTTTTTGTTGAAACATTTTTTAAAAGTATAAAATTTAAACATCTTACTCACACAATTTTTCTTTCTAATTACTTTTTTTTTTATTATAGTCAACATTATTTTTCTATTTAAAACATAATTTTTATTTTTATTTTTATGAGGGGACCCATATACATACATTAGACATACTTACACATCCCCTCATAGTGGGGTGTAGAATGAGCCTTTTGGCTCAATTAAGATAGATAAATAAATAATAGATTCATTGAGACGACAATGGAGAGTATTTAAAAAGGTGTAGTATAATATATAAACAAAATAACATTTTTCACGATATTTTTTCTGATTAATTTTAATCAAAACCATAGATTTTCAAAAACTTGAGTTTAAGTTATTTAATCTATAGAATTTGAATACTCCAAAAGATTTTCAGAGTGCTAAATCCGTTTATGTATTCAAAAATATAATTTAAACAACAAAAACTCACATTCTTAATTCAAATTATATCGTTGGATTCTGATAAAAAACAACTAATTATATATATATATGTATATATATATATATAAGCCCCAAGGGTTAGCTCAATTGGTCAAGTTCTTGTTTCTAAGTACCTTGCTACTTGGGAGGTCAGGGGGTCAAACCTCCTTGACGCGCTTAGGGTTAGGACCTGCTTGTTTGGCTGGCAGGTAGATCCCTTCTAGTTGATCTGCCTAGATTTTTCCTGTGGATATAGCGACCACATCGACCCTTCTGGTTGATCTGCCTGGATTTTTCCCATGGATGTAGCGCCCACATCGACCCTTCCAATTGATCTGCCTGGATTTTTCCCGTGGATTTAGCGACCACATCAACCCTTCTGATTGATTTGCCTGGATTTTTCCCGTGGATGGAGTGACCACATCGACCCTTCCGGTTGATTTGCCTAGATTTTTCCCATGGATGTAGCAACTACATCTACCCTTCCGGTTGATTTGCCTGGATTTTTCCCGTGGATGCAACCACATCGACCCTTCCAGTTGATCTGCCAGGATTTTTCCCATGGATGTAGCGACTACATCTACCCTTCCGGTTGATCTGCCTGGATTTTTCCCGTGGATGTAGCAACCACATCGACCATTCCGGTTGATCTACTTGGATTTTTCCCATGGATGTAGTGACCACATCGACCCTTCCAATTGATCTGTCTGGATTTTTCCCGTGGATGTAGCGACCACATCGACCCTTCCGGTTGATCTGCCTGGATTTTTCTTGTGGATGTAGCGACCACATCGACCCTTCAAGTTGATCTGCCTAGATTTTTCCCATGGATGTAGCGACCACATCCCTTCCGGTTGATCTGCCTGGATTTTTCCCGTGGATGTAGAGACCACATCGACCTTTCCAGTTGATCTACCTAGATTTTTCCCATGGATGTCGCAACCACATCCCTTCCGGTTGATCTGCTTGGATTTTTCCCGTGGATGTAGCTACCACATCCCTTCTGGTTGATCTACCTGGATTTTTCTTGTGGATGTAGCGACCACATCCCTTCCGGTTAATCTCACTAAATTTTTCCCGTGACTATAGCAACCACCCAATAACCGTGAATCACTCATATATATATATATACACACATGAACTACCCTTAACTATATATACCATATAATAAACTATTTATCCAACAACAATATTTTCCAAATTTTATAATAAAATGTTTTGAAAGTTAAATTCCCAAAAACCCGAAACATCCTATCAACTATCAACTGAAATTGAAAGATCCTCTAATAATAAATATAATAATGTGGAGTAAAAAGAAAAGAAGACGGAAAAAAACATTACTTATTATAATCTGTACCATAAAGAGGAGGCATGAATGCGTTAAAAATAGTAATGCAATAAAATGTGTATATTATAAAAGGAATTTTCTAAGATTTTAATCAACCTCTCCTTATCTTTATCTTTGGTAATAGTTAATCTTTCATAAATATTCTAATTAATATAAGAACTTGCACGCAATGCAACTTTCATGTCACTTCAACCGTTGACTTTAATCGAATTTGAGCTCCACCATGATGAATGTCTTCCATGAGATAATGATCAGAAATTTCATTTGGTTTCTTTGTGAAATGAAGTGAGGTCGAGGGGTTGGAATTTGACGGGTACTTTGCTCCTTAAATACGTCAAATTTTTTATGTTTGTCTTTCATAATATTGTTTAAAAGTTTGTAAAATGTATCTTTGATGGTTTATTATTTTCGGAAAACATCATTATATTTTATCTTAAATTAAAACTAAAATGTAAATAAGTTACCTAATCAGTTCATGTCTTATGTACGATAATAGAAATGTTATTGCGGGTTTTCAACTGTAATTTACACCAAAACTTTTAATCTAAATAGATTACTTAAAAGATTTGGGCCACAGCAGATTCTTTTCATTTCTTTAATTATGCTTTCTTAGACTGTTGGTCTACCATTTATGAAATATTAAAACTCTACCTACTTAGCCCACACGTGCCAAGTTGCCAACTAGACAAGGGCACAGGGTATTGGACTCAGATACCAAATCTTCTTCCAACCTCTTACTCATGTTGATCTTCATATCTGGAAACCACGTATCTCCTAGCCCAACAATTCAAATTGCAAGGAGTATATTGGTACCCTCTCCTTCGAAATTTCTGGCAATCAACTCATCTCTTTAGTTGTTTCCCGACGACGAGAGAAAGAATGAAGGACTCTTCATTGATTTGAATACAGGTAAGTACTGTCATTGTCTATATCGCTTTTTAGCTTCGATATGTTTCCTTTAGTATTACTTGTCGTGGAAAATTTAGTAGCTCTTCCATAAAAAATGTTTATGGAAACAACATCCCCACACAAATCACCTTCACCCAAAATAAAATGCTAGAGCTTCTCACAGGTTAGCATTGGGCTTCAAGCTAATCCCCAAATGAGTTGAGATTATTTGAAGAACATGGGCTTGCCACAAATTCCATGATATATATAACCACCGTTCTCAGCATCTATAGGACATATGTATAGTAGCACATCTTCTATCCTAATTATAAATAAGAGTTAAAAACCTAGACTTATGTGATAGATTCTGTTGAGAAATTCCAAAATTGGGTTTCTTGTGCCACAAATTGTAACATGGAAATTAGTGTGTTGGCGCAACATGGGATGAATTTGGCGTAGTTCAAAATTTTGGATTATTTAAAAAACATGCTTGAAATATGCGTTTATATAAATGCGACAATGTTTCAGGCTAGATTGCTTCTGCAAATAAGGGTACATTGAGTAAGCTATTAAATTTTTCAATGAGACAAAGAAAGGAGGTTTTCTACTGAGGAAGGATATGAACACTGTGCATGGATAGGCTTAGAAAGCAAGGGAGACAAACAAAGCTAAGGATTTCTCCACTTGGATGGTTGACAAAGGTATAGAACCATGGCTCACTTATGATTTTCTGATATGTGGATATTGCAAGAAAAGTAACAGTATGATTCAATACTTTGGCCCCGTGATAATATGGTAGAGACAAACCTCAAACCCGATATGTTTACTTACAATTTATTAATTCAGGAACTCTGCAGGAAATCCATGACTGATGAGGCAAAGAATGTGTTTTGGGAACTTCTATACTGTAGATTTTAACCCCGTACATAAATTACTTGCATGCAAGTTCTAAAAACAGAAAATAAACAATGGCGAGAGCATAAAACATAAAACGAATATACATAGAGATTTTCCCCTGGATCCCAAAACCGGGACTACCAGATTGATTTTTCATTATATTCCTTTTAATGTTACAATATATATATATATATCTATATATGCCAAAGCATCCATAAACCCCAATCCATTAACCCTGGATTAGAACATAACTGTAGTTCCCCTGACCGGATCTATAAAATACCATGGACAGAAAACCATCATGCCCAAAACCATGTGCAAAATCTATGCACAAAACCATAGGTAGGTCCGCCCACCTAATATAGGGTCTGAAACAAATTCCCTGGGGCACTGAACCGGACCCCATGTAGGGGGGTTTCCGCTCCCCTGCATATCGATAGGAGGGGCAGTCACCCCCCCTGTGACCCTCGACACAACATACAGGGGGTACTTCCACCCAACCCCCCCGCACATGGGGTAGTCGTGGAAAGAATATAACACAACCCAACATAGACAAGGGTCTTATTGTTAATTTACAAAATTGTAACACTTTGATCATTGACCATTCTAAGGAGGTTGTTATGTAGGCAACCTTGCAATTGTAGGATGAGTGAAACAAAAGGTTTTTGTCCCAACACTTTTACTTATTGTTCAATGGTTTGTGCACTTTATAAGTCCCAACATTGTTGTCTTTAACATTTTGAATAATGGCTACTGTAAGGAAGGTAGAATGCAAGATGCTTTTAAACTTCTTCATAGGATAGTGCATGAACCTCACCAATCATATGTTATTGTATATGATGAAATAGTTAATGATCTTTGCAAGAACATGCTAAAAGAAGCAGACCATGTATTAGTGGAAACAATTAGGAAGGCTTTGACTCCTAATTCTGTGACATACAATAGCATAATAAGTGGACATTACAAGGAAGATGGCATAACACAGGCTCTGGCTAGGGAAGGAAATGGTAGAGAATGGTCTGCTTCCAAATTCTTATTCTTTTAGTGGGACCATCTATGAACTTTTCTAGATGGGACAAATGCATAAACTATGTCATCTCTTAATTAACATGATGGACATAGGATGGTTCCAATACTTATTCTTAGAATACCCTGATACTCTGGTGGTTATCATTAGGTACACATCAAGGAAGAGGACATTTCAAAACAGCTTTCCAGACTAGGTATAGGCATTATGAGTTTGTTGTAGATCCATTTGGTTTGACTAATGCTCCAGTTAGCTTTATGTGCTTGATGAATAGTGTGTTGTGTCATTATCTGGACAAGTTTGTTATTGTATTCATTGATGATATTTTGATATATTCTAAGAATGAGGAAGAGCATGCCGAACATTTAGCAGCAATATTGAGATTGCTAAGAGAGCATCAGTTGTATGCTAAGCTTGACAAATACAATTTATTTCAAACAGAGGTACATTACTTGGAACATGTGGTTTCCCAGGAAGGCATAACAATAGATCCAACGAAGATAAGAGCTATCATGGAGTGGGCAGCTCCTAGAAATGTGGATGAGGTAAGATCATTCATGGGGCTAGCAAGCTATTATAGGAGGTTCATCAAGAACTTCTCTCGGATTGCATATCCTATTACATAATTGTAGAGGAAAGGTAAGAAATTTGAATGGATAGAGGAATGTGTAACAAGTCTTGAGCAGTTAAAGAAGTTGTTGACAAACGCTCTAGTGTTAAATATTGTAGACCCAGACAAAGATTTTGTAATGTGTACAGATGGTTTCAAGAGAGGACTTGGTGGAGTCCTTATGCAGGAGGGACAAGTAGTATGTTATGAGTCACACGAGGAGAACTATCCAATATGTGATCTTGAGTTGACAATGATCATTCATGCATTGAAGATGCGGAGGCACTATCTTCTTGGGAGGAGTTTTGTACTAATGAGTGATCACAGTGAGTTGAGATACTTGTTTGACCAACCGAATATGAATTCCAGGAAAGCTAGATGGTTGGCCACGATCAGTGAGTTTGAGTTTGAGATTAGGTATATCAAGGGTAAAGAGAATGGGGTTGCAAATGTTGTTAGTAGGTGGATACAGGTAAACCACATTGCAACTATGAGTTCTTATGGGACAGACTTAGAGGATTTGATTTTACATGCAAGTCAATAGGATGACAAGTATAGAGAGCTTATGCACAGGTTACAGTGGATTACAGGTACAGGTGCACAGGATGCAAACTATCATCTCTCAACATATGGCTTGATCATATTTAGGGACATGATATATGTGCTACACAACAATGAGCTCAAGAATATTATCTTGAGGGAGTTTCATGCAAAACTATATTTAGGTCACCCAGGCTACCAAAATACATTGACAATAGTAAAGAAGTTTTATTATTGGCTGAATCTGAAAAAAGACGTGGTAGAGTTTGTGGCTAGGTGTTTGGACTGTTAGTACGTAAAGGTGGAGTGTAAGCATCCAGGTGGAATACTATAGCTGATTGCGATTCCAGAATGGAAATGGGAGGTCATTTCCATGGATTTCATCACAAATTTTCCGAGGAAATCTAGACATCATGATTGTGGTGCACATGTTGACTAAGGTAGCACACTTCATTCCAGTGAAGACTATGTATTCAACTAGTGATGCAACCCAGGTGTTCATCAAAGATGTGGTCATATTGGATGGTGTTCCGAGGAAAATTATGTCAGACAGGGATGCAAAGTTCACTTCCAAGTTTTAGAAGGAGTTGTCTGCAAGCTTAAGTACAGAGTTGGATTTCATTACAACTTATCATCTACAGATAGATGGAGAGACACGGAGGGTCAATAGGATATTGGAGGACATGTTGAGGATGTATGTGATGCATCAACATAGGAGATGGGAGAAATACCTTCCGTTGTTTGAGTTTTCTTATAACAATGGTTACCAAGAGTCACTGAGGATGAGTCTGTTTGAGGCATTATATGAGAGGAGTTGTAATACTCCCATCAGTTGGAGTGACCTGGTGAACAGGGTATTGACTGGATTGGATATGCTAGCAGAAATGGAACATGAAATGCAGGTAATCAAGAAGAATCTAAAGGTAGCACAGGATAGGAAGAAAAGCTATGCAGATTAAAAAAAGTTGTTTAAGGAGTTTTAGTTTGGGGAACAAGTGTACTTACGCGTCAAGCTAAAGAAAATCTCCTTACGGGTTGGACCGTCTGCCAATATAACACCTTGGTTTTGTGGACCTTTCAATATCCTTTAAAGGATTGGAACAATGGCCTATCGAATTACACTGCCTCTGACAGTGAAAGTCCATGATGTTTTCTATGTGTCATTGCTTAAGAGGTATGCTAAATATGTTGATCATGTGATTGACTAGTTTGTATTGCAGGTGGATCCAGATGGAGAATTTTAGTTGGAACCTCCGTGTATATTGCAGAGAAAGGTGTTCATGCTTTGTAACTGAGCAATCGAGCAGGTTAAAGTGCAGTGGAAGAACTTTGGGCCCGATTAAGCTACATGGGAGATGGTGGATCAAATGCAGGCTATGTATCCTTCTTTATTCATTGGTTGAGTGAATGTCCTTGATGTATGTTTTGGCATACGTTTTGGGTATATGTGTTGGTGATATTTTGGTTTATTTACATATGTATATGGATGTAAATACCGCCATGAGCTGTTATGAAACCAGCTCACAAAATAGAAGAAAAGATAGATCAATGACTTCAAAATTAGCCTCTCTGAGGAGGAAACCTCCTTTACATTACACAAATGAACAGTTCTTGGGTCATACAAATGACAAGACCTCATTTCTATATATAGGAGTCTAAGGGGTCACAATATAATGAGAGTTGATATAACAATAATAATGTAAGGGCACAATAATAACAATAGTGGGATCCTATGGGGTACAATAATAACAATATGGGGACTGCATGGACACAACAATACAATAAGGGGGTTGCACTAATAACAATAAGGGAATACACTAGTAGTATAGGGACCTAAGATGCCCCTCTCCTTCAAAACGTGTTGTCCTCAACACTTGAGTAGTTATGGATGCTTCTGTATAAAATTCTCATCCTCCCATGTGGAATATTCAACAGATAAGTTCTTCCACTTGATACGATACTCTTAAATTGATCGATTTCGTAACTGTCAGGTTCCTTTTTCAGTGACTGATTCAAGTTCCCATATGATTTTTCCTTCCTCGTCAAGTTCTATCAATACTGTTTGAGCTATGAGCTTGTCACCTATAGCCTTATTTAGGCATGAAACATGGAAAATTGGGTGCACTCTGGAAGATGCAGGAAGCTCCAATTTGTATGCCATAGTACTAATATTTTGCAACACCTTGTAAGGACCATAATACTTTGATGATAATTGATTATCCTTCTTAGCTTGTATGAGGGACATTTGTTTGTATGGTTGTAGTCGTAAAAATACCCAACCTACATCAAAACTTCTTTCTCTACAATGTTGATCTTCCTGTTGTATCATTTCTGCACCAAAGTGAGGTTATCCTTTAAGAGTTGGAGAACTTGTTGTTGATGCTTGATGTGATCTTCCATTACATGAACCTTAGAATTTTCTCTTAAAGATTATTTGATGGATGGTGTATGATATCTATAAAGTGCCATAAATGGGGTCATTTTTGCTAAAGAGTTATACCACCATTCAACCGGAGGTAACCACTTGACCCATTTTGTTTGTTTATCAGATATAAAGCAATGAAGATATCCTTCCAAACATTTGTTCACTATCTCTGTTTGTCCATCTATGTTGAGAGTTTGAGGAGTGGTAATTCTTGCCAATGCACTACAACATATGGTTGGATTCATTTCTTCTTTCTTTGGGGTTGGTTCCTGGTGTGTATCCTCTTCATTTGACATTTCTTGATCCTTTTCTTCCTCCTCTTCACAATATATGTAAAATAATTTCTTCTCGGCACACTTATGACCTTTAGTGTATTTTCTATCACAACTGTAACAAAACCCTTTTTCTCATTTTCTTCCAATTGTTGTGGTGTCAACCTTGTAGGTTGTGGAAGGCTAGGCGTAACAACACTTCCATCTTCATAGTTGTGAGTGGAAGAATTCCTTGTTGCCATAAATTTGCTTTCAATTTTTTTTTGCCAACCTAAATGCCTTCTCCACTAAATCAGGTTCCCAAAGACGAACCTCATGTTGAATGTTATCCTTTAAAGTCCATATGAAGACATCAACCCTCTACTTCTCTAGAATAGCATTTACCCTTATATTCAATTTTTGGAAGTCCTCAATGTGCTCTTCCATTGAACCCTTTTGTTTGAGATTTATCAATTGGCTAAAGAAGGCGTTGCTCTTTGTATCCTCATAATGTGCTATCATTTCCTCCATGAAAATTGACTTGGTGACAAGTAGTTTATGAGAACAAAGCTCTTTATACCATACAAATTGATTCGGTTCTAAATATAAAGATGCAATACGTACCTTTTGGAATAGTTGCACATCATGCAGATCAAAATATTGCTCCATCTGTAGTATCCAAGTTACGAGATCCTTGCAATCAAACTTCCTCATATCAAATCTCAAAAATATAGCGAGAAAATATATGAAACTCAGACATGAGGTTCAACAAGAATTTGGCTCAACTGGGTTTTAATTTCAACTTTTGAAACTTTGTAGAAAAACAATTTTAGCGAAAATCCCACAATGGCTTGTTTGAAGCATTGAAACCTAATTAGAACCTAAAGATCTGATACCAAATGTTATGAAACCAGTGCACAAAATAGAAGAAAAGATAGATCAATGACTTTGAAATCAACCTCTTCGTGGGGGAAACCTCATTTACATTGCACAAATGAAATTTCTTAGATCATACAAATCATAAGACCTCCTTTCTATACATAGGAGTCTAAGGGGTCACAATATAATCAGCACTGACATAATAATAATAATGTAAGGGAAAAACAATAACAATAGTGGGATTCTATGGGGCACAATAATAACAATATGGGGACTACCTGGGCACAACAATACAATAAGGGGGTTGCACTAATAACAATGAGGAGATACGCTAGTAGTATAGGGACCTAACATGAGCTATGTTATAAAGCTTCAATAAGCGGTATGGGGGCCATGTTCATATGATTGTCATATTATTATGTTGTCATGTTGGTTTTCTTCTCAGCAGGTTGATCATTGTAAATACTGCAATGAGCTAAGCTATAAAGCTCTATGGGAAGTATGTTTTGCTTTCAACAGTCTTGTCATATCCTCCCATAACAATAGTATGAAAAACATTAAAAATAAAGCTTTTACCATGCGATTACCCATGGCATCAATTTTTTGTTTTTACTTCGTTTCCACTAGACTACATTTATTATTCCAACTCTATTACATAACGGGGCTGGTTTTACATTCGTGTTGAGTTGAATGCTGGCAAGTACTGTGACAGTACTTCTCAATCTACTCTTAATGGCAAACTCACCTAGAGCGTGACAACTAAGCCTCCACCTCGAGCTTAGCCAAAGTTATCTTCGGCTATTAACTCTGTTGCGCTGTTGATTTAATTGACATTGCAGTGGTGCCAACCTTCCTCGGGATTCCTGACCACATCGACGGTGGAAACCCCATCCATTCCATCAAACGAATGGTATTGCTCCAGGTGACTTTTCAGTCTCGTGTTGCTGGGGTTTGGTGCTCACTCGTTGCATTTGATCATGGCTCCTGGTTGGGGTTCTTCTGTTCGAGGTGGAAGCTGTCGAATTGCAGGCTGGAGGTATTTCTTGTACCACATTATAGGGGTGGTCCTAGTGCCTCCCTCTCATGGAGTTCGACAATTCTATTTACAATCAGGTCAGGTTGTTCACCAGTTTTGTTTCCGAGTTCCGTTATGTTTTGCATTCTCCTACTCTCTTATGAGAATTGTCAGTGATTTCCAACCCAATTTCACTGTTGCAGGTTGTGTAACGCCGTGAATATGGTGCGCTATCGGTTGTGAAGGTGAGACAGCTCCTCTTCCAGACATGGCGCATGAGCTTCTCTCGGGTATGTCTACACTTCTGATTCCCTTTATTATATGGACTGTGGTGGAAATGGAATCACCAGATTCAAGCGGCTTCATACATGTTTTCCTCTTTCCAGGTTGGTTTACCAGATTTCGCTTTGGAAGGGTTTCGTTCTTTGCTCCCCTTTTTTATGGAGGTTTCTCTCCACAGTTTTGCTACCCAGTGAAGGGGGTTTTCCACTGCATGCACTCTGTCAGAGTATATTGTTACAATTTAGTTTTACTACTATTCTGAATTTATATAAATGCGAGTTATCATAGTAACTGCTATACTCGATAAGAGGGTTTTTGTGCTCATTCCTTATTAAAGGAAGGGAAACTCGTTCACTACATGACTTATTCTCTGTTGAAGGCCCCAGTATGGCTAACCCATTAGGGTGCGCAGGGGTCCTGTAGTGGCGTTGTTAATAGCGCTTGTCATCTTTGCTTTCAGTGCTGACTTACTGGTTTGCTTCACTATAAATGTGTGACTGGTCCTGGCATCCAATGGACCTCGTGTTTGTTGAATTTTCCAGCTAGCCCTGTCTCATTTTGCAATTTCTCCTTACTTCTTGTTTGAAAAATAAAAGTTCCAGTTTTGTTTACTTTCAACTATTCGAAGAAAAGTAACTTTAATGTTTGCTGAAAGAAGAGTAATTTCTATAATTTCCGAAAGATGAATAATTTAATGCTTGCTGTCTCGCAGTTTTTCCCTAAAATTATTTAGAAACACTACTAGTTTCCATAAAGGCTTTCGGCTTTATCTACAAGTGTAAATTTTATGGCTAGATTTACTTCGGTTTTCCTACAGCGTGAGTCTCCCAGGATTCACCTAGGGTTTTCCATCTAGTCTGCACAAACACGGGTGTCTCAGCAAGTGTGTTAGGTCTCCTATAGCCTATTTATATAAAAAGAAATCTATGTTCCCAGCTATGAGCTATTTATTTATTCCATACCCATAGCCACTTTCCAGCAATAACACTCTTCCATAATAGAGTTTCCTATTTGAAACCCTCTAACAAAATCTAACAAGATAACATAAAATGGAGCCCTCTTAAGAGAATCTAACCAGATAACATAAAATGGAGCCCTCTTAACAGAATCTAACCAGATAACATTAAATGGAGCTCTTCATCTTGGATTTTTCCAGTAAGCAACGCAGTAACTTACAGTATAGGGTTGTCATAAGTTGTACTTACCTGTGTCCCTGTATGTTCAGTATTTTCTTTCCCTCTTTCAGAGCTTCGTAACCACTGGTTCTCTGCTTGTCTTCCTCCCGTCCACGAGATTTGTCTACACGACCAAATCTCCCCCCAAGCTTGTTTGCCAGACCACAGTCTTCAGAAAACCTTTTGCACTTCGTGCCAATGCTATCTAGCCATCACCAGACTTAGCATAGTTTTTCCACCTTTCCGTTTGTCCCAACAGCACGGTTGTCTTCCTTCCCCCCCCACCCTCGTTTCCTTCGATGTTTCCAATTGGGGAAGGCAGTTAGGGTTTTTTCCCTTACATTGGCAACTGTCTTTTTTCTTCCAACTTCCCAAAGAGAAATTACAATATCTGATATTACTTAATTAATTCTCAAACTCAAAGTTAACAATACTATTAGTCAAAATATAAAATAATAACATTGTCCAATGTATTTACCTACAACGGTAATAAAATATTTACAATTTTTTCTGGGGACATTACATCTTCCCCCCCCTGAGATTGGACATCATCCCAATGTCTTTCAGCCATGAACATCCCTAGATAAGTCCTTTTCATAAGTTCTTCATCTTCCCAAGTGGCCTCATCAGGCCCAAAGTGCTGTCATTGCACTTTAAATTGGGTAATATCCCGCTTCGGCAACATTACTTCTCTCCGGTCGAGGATGCTCAGCGGTTTGACCTGGATTTCTCCTTCCAGTTCTACCTACAACAAGCAACATCCTAAGTCAGTTTTCCCTTTACGGAATCTATTTAAGACTATCTACTGGGCTATTCCTTACCTGTATATCTTGCCAGCTGATTACATGCTTAGGATCGTAAACATAATTTTTTTAATATGGAAACATGAAAAACGTTGTGGACCCGTATATGACTTGGCAAGGCACGCTGGTACGCTACTGGCCCGATTCTAGCTAAGATCTGAAAAGGTCCACAGAATTGGGGTGCTAGCTTAGTGCACCTGCTCCATTGTAAAGTGCTCTTTTTTGCTCGGATTCTTACGTACACATGATCGTCGACTTGATATTCTTTAAATCTCCTTTTCTAGTCAGCGAACTTCTTTTGCCTATCTTGTGTTTCTTTTAGATTAGCACGTATCTTTTTAACCAACTCTTCCATTTCCTTAAGCATTTCCGCTCCTAGCATCAGCTTGTCTTCTAGTCCACCCCAACTTGAGGGGGTGCAGCACTTCCGCCCATATAATACTTCAAAGGGGCTCATCTGAAACGATGTATGATAACCATTATTGTACCTAAACTCAACCAAGTGTAGGTAATCCTCCCACTTATGTGGTCGCTGCATCACATATGCCCTTAACATGTCCTCCAACACCTAATTCACCCGTTCAGTCTGCCCGTCAGTTTGTGGGTGGTAAGCTTTGTTAAAGTTCAACTGAGTTCCCAAATCCTCGAACAATGTTTTCCAAAAGATCAATGTAAATTTTACATCATGGTCTGAGATTATTACCTTTGGTAGCCCATGCAATCTGAATATATTTTGCATGAAAATATGGGCGACCTGCACAACTCTGTAAGTAGATTGTACCGGTATAAACTGTGCTGACTTACTTAACTTTTCCACCACCACCATGATGGAGTTGTTATTCTTCTTTGACTTAGGCAAACCTGTTATGAAATCCATTGAAATGGTCTCCCACTTCCATTGTGGTATGGGTAATGGTTGTAATAAACCCACAGGATGTTGGTGTTCCGCTTTAATTTGCTGGCATTCTAGACATCGTGCCAAATAACCAGCCACATCTTTCTTCATACCCAGCCAATAATATTCTTTTCGAAGTGCAGTGATAATCTTTTGATATCCTGGGTGTCCAACGTAATGACTCCTATGACACTCATCCAATATCAGATTTTTAATATTGTGCTGGTTGGGCACGTACAGCCTTCCCTTATAACACAATATTCCTGCAGCATCCAAAGCATATTCCGGCTATTTTTATTTGCTGGTTGGTTGTTGTGCTTGCTGTTTTATTTGCTGATAAACAACATCTTGTTCGGCTACCTTTTTAATCATTTCCCCAAAGGGACTTTTCCCTTCGCTGCAAGAAATCTCATATAAGCATTGCAACTTCTGACTCAAAGCGTCCGCCACCCGATTCTCCTTTCCTTTTAGATGCTTGATCTCAAATTCAAAACCACTTAGGAAGTCCACCCACCGCACTTGCCTTGCATTTAGAGTGGGCTGGCTGACGTAATTCATCAAACTATGGTGATCTGTTAATGACAGAAATTTTCTTCCCATAAGGTAATGTCGCCACATTTTAAGGGTGTGAATCACAGCGACCAACTCTAGATCGTAAGCAGAATATTTTTGCTCATGCTCTTTTAATTTTCTTGATTTGTAGGCTATTACTTTCCCTTCTTACATTAACACACCTCCTACTCCTTCTTTTGCTTGCTTCCGTGCACACCACATAATCATTGTTTGGGTCAGTGATGCTTAGAATAGGTGTGGTGGTGAGAAAGTATTTAAGTTGCTTGAAACTTCTTTGACACTCAGGGGTCCATCTAAACACTCTTCCCTTTTTTTGTAAGGAAGTGATGGGATAAGCTACTCTCAAAAATCCCTCCACAAACCATCTGGAATAGCCTGCTAACCCCATGAAGGATCGAATGTCTGCCACATCTTTGGGCACCGGCCATTCCATTATGGTCCTTACTTTTTTGGGATCCACGACGACTCCTTCTTTAGTGATTATATGCCCCAAATATTGTATTTGCTCCTTGAAGAAATCGCATTTGCTGAATTTTTCATATAATTTGTGTTCCCGAAGGGTTTGCAATACTAACATGAGGTGCTCCTGGTGCTCCTCCATAGTTTGGGAATAAACCAGAATATCATCAATAAAGATCAGCACAAACTTATCCAAATATTGATGGAATACGCTATTCATCAGACACATAAAAGTTGCGGGGGCATTGGTCAATCCAAAGGGTAACACCACAAACTCATAATGGCCGTACCTTGTTCTGAAAGTTGTCTTAGCTATGTATTCCTCTTTAATTCTAATCTGGTGATACCCTGAACGCAGATCGATCTTTGAGAAAATTGTTTCCCCTTTTACTTGGTCAAACATTTCATCGATGTGGGGTAAAGGATACTTATTTTTGACCGTCAGTTTGTTCAGCTGGCGATAATCCATACACATGCGAAGAGTTCCATCTTTATTCCTAACGAACAACACTGGGGCTCCCCAGGGTGACACATTGGGGCGAATATAGTTTTTGTCCAGAGCTCCTGCAATTGCATTTTTAACTCCATTAATTCTGGTATGCTCATTATGTAGGGTGCTCGGGACACCAGGGCTGCTCCTGGCACCAGTTCGATGGTAAAATCTATGTCTCTTTTGGGCGGTAGGCCAGGAATCTCTTATGGAAATACCTCAGCAAAATCCTAAACTATGGGAATGCTATCCAATGTGACTGTTTTATCTTTCGAGTTGGCATAACCCACTTGGATGGCATAAATCTGACATCCTATCCTAATGCATTTTGCTAACTGGGAGGCTGTTATGGGCCGAATTTGCATTGGCTGCTTAATTCCATGCATCTCCTGCTTTATTCCAAGCTCATCCTTATAACTGATAGTCTTGGTTTTACAGTTAATTATGGACCAATGTTTTTCTAACCAGTCCATACTAATCAATATATCGTATGAGCCAAGAGGAAGCACATTTAAATCTACTGTAACTGGTTGTCCTGCTATTTTTAAGGGGCTGTTTTTGACCTTAGCATTCACCTGTCTTCTTGCCCCTGTTGCCAACTGAACTAGCCAAGAGTCCTTAAATTTAACAGGTTGCAACTTACAGTGCTCCATAATTCTAGGACTAATATAACTTAATGTTGCACCAAGGTCAATTAAAATAGTTATAGTAAGGTCTAAGAGTTTACCTTCAAATTCCACCATGGTCGGCTGGTACTCCACCTGACGATCCTCAAGAGCAGCATTAATCCTTGGTAGGCTCCGTCCTACATCACCTATTGTAGATGCTTCGTAGACTTGGGAAACCTATTCAGTCCCTTTTCATTGAGGACAATTTTTCACGTAATGGGGTCCACCACAACCCCAACATTGCACTAGAGGCCTTGCTGTCCCTTCGTTGTCTATCTTCCCAGGCTGTTCCATGGTTCTGGACTCATTAGATAGTTTTAACCGGAGTGGATTCTTCTGCATATTTTTGATGTTTTGTCCCTTGGCATATCCTTTGATACCTCCACCACGATTTCCTTTAGTACCACCAGCTGGCTTGTTGCTTTTCTTATCGACCCATTTCTTACCCAAATTTTTTCCCTTCTACTTCTTTTGTTGGTAACAAATTCAAGCTTTACAAATAGCCTCGTCCATTTTCCTTGGGTTGTCAAATTTGATTCTTTCCCTCATGCTCAAAGGTAGACTACTAATAAACCTCTAAACTTTAGCCTTTTCCTCCCGAATATAAGGCACGTAACAGAGCAGTGAAGTAAAATGAGTAATAAATTCATCCATATTTTGATGTCCCAACCGCAGATCGTGGAATTCCCTAGACTTCTCGTCATAGAAGCGTTCGGTCAGGTACCTTTCCTTGAAGTATCTTTGAAATTTCTCCCAAGTGATGTTCGATTCACTTACTCCTTTTACCATCTTAACTTCTTCCCACCATAGGGTAGCCTTTCCCTATAATTGGAAGATGGCTAGTTGTTCCTTAAGGTTGGTATCGTATTCGTATAGCTGGAAATATTTATTCATGTTGATAAACCATGCTTCAGCTGCTTCCTCCTGTTCTCCGTCAAAGTGTGGCGGTTTGATCTTATGGAATTCTCCTTGAAACTCTACTCATTTCCTTTTTGATGTCTGTTGTTCGAAAGCATTTTCAGATCGTTCCTCTTCCCATCCTTCTGACTCTTCGTGTTAAGTGTGGTGATTCTGCTCTTCTGACATTCCTTGCTGCTCCGCACTGGGATTCGGTGGATGCTGATTCTATTTGTCGGACAGGCTTTTTATAATCCTCTCTTGTTCCATTGTTAACCTTGTGTTATCCTCCCGCAACCGGGCCATTTCATTTTTTAATTCCTGCACGGTTTCCAAAATTGCAAGGTTTGTGTTACGAGCCTCCTCCCCAAGTTGTACCCATAATTCAAGGTTATTCTCTGCAGGTCCCTAACCCACTACAAACCTGCGTGACACACTGTCCACCCTCCTCATAATGTCAATCTTTCACCTGTACTTAACATAAAAAAAATACAGATGAGTAGTCACACATAATTTTTTTTTTAACTATTCCTTAAGATGGAAACAAATTATCTTCTATCAGTCTAACAGTTCCAATTCCCAGAGGCCACAGTTTTTGTAACTTGGCTCTGATACCATATGTCATATCCTCCCATAACAATAGTATGAAAAACATTAAAAATAATTTTTTTACCATGCGATTACCCATGGCATCAATTTTTTTGTTTTTACTTCATTTCCATCGGACTACAATTATTATTCCAACTCTATTACATAACGGGGCTATTTTTACATTTGTGTTGAGTTGAATGATGGCAAGTACTGTGACAGTACTTCTCAATCGACTCTTAATGGCGAACTCACCCGGAGTGTGAAAGCTAAGCCTCCACCTCGGGTTTAGCCAAATTTATCTCTAGCTATTAACTTTGTTGCGTTGTCAATTTAATTGACACTGCAGTGGTGCCAACCTTCCTCGAGATTCCTGAGCACATCGATAGTGGAAACCCCATCCATTCCATCGAATGGCTGGTATTGCTCCAGGTGACTTTTCAATCTCGTGTTGTTGGGGTTTGGTGCTCATTCATTGCATTTGGTCCTGGCTCTCGGTTGTGGTTCTTTTGTTCGCGATGGAAGCTGTCGAATTGCAAGCTGGAGGTCTTTCCTGTACCACATTAGAGGGGCGGTCTTGGTGCCTCCCTCTCATGGAGTTCGGCAATTCTATTTACAATCAGGTCAGGTTGTTCACCGGTTTTGTTTCCCAGTTCTGTTATGTTTTGCGTTCTCCTACTCTCTTATGAGAATTGTTAATGATTTCCAACCCGATTTCACTGTTGTAGGTTGTGTAACACCATGAATATGGTGCGCTGTCGATTGTGAAGGTGAGACAGCTCTTCTTCCAGACATGGCACACGAGCTTCTCCCAGGTATGTCTACACTTCTAATTCCCTTTGTATATGGACTGTGGTGGAAATGGAATCGCCGGATTCAAGTAGCTTCATACATGTTTTCCTCTTGGTAGGTTGGTTTGCCAGATTTCACTTTGGAAGGGTTTCGTTCTTTGCTCCCCTTTTTTTATGGAGGTTTCTCTCCACAATTTTGCTACCTAGTAAAGGGAGTTTTCTACTGCATGCACTCTGTCAAAGTGTATTGTTACAGTTCAGTTTTACTACTATTCTGAATTTATATAAATGCGAGTTATCATGGTAACTGTTGTACTTGATAAGAGGGTTTTTGTGCTCATTCCTTATTAAAGGAAGGGAAACTTGTTCATTACATGACTTATTCTCTGTTGAAGGCCCCAGTCTACGGCTAACCCAATAGGGTGCACAGGGTCCTGTAGTGGCGCTGTTAATAACGCTTGTCATCTTTGCTTTCAGTGTTGACTTACTGGTTAGCTTCACTATAAATGTATGATTGGTTCTGGCATCCAATGGACTTCGTGTTTGTTGAATTTTCCAGCTAGCCCCGTCTCATTTTGCAATTTCTCCTTACTTCTTGTTTGAAAAAGAAAAGTTCCAGTTTTGTTTACTTTCAACTATTTGAAGAAAACTAACTTTAATGTTTGCTGAAAGAAGAGTAATTTCTATAATTGCCAAAAGATGAATAATTTAATGCTTTCTATCTCGCATTTTTTCCCTAAAATTATTTAGAAACACTACTAGTTTCCATAAAGGCTTTCGGCTATATCTACAAGTGTAAAATTTATGGCTAGATTTACTTCGGTTTTCCTACAACGTGTCTCCCAGGATTCACCTAGGGTTTTCCACCTGGTCTGCACAGACACGGGTGTCTTAACAAGTGTGTCAGGTCTCCTATAGCCTATTTATATAAAAAGAAATATGTGTTTTCCAGCTATGAGCTATTTATTTGTTCCATACCCATAGCCTCCTTTCCAACAATAACGCTCTTCCATAATAGAGTTTCCTATTTGAAACCCTCTAACAGAATCTAACCAGATAACATAAACTGGAGCCCTCTTAACAAAATCTAACCAGATAACATAAAATGGAGCCCTCTTAACAGAATCTAACCAGATAACATAAAATGGAGCCCTCTTAACAGAATCTAACCAGATAACATTAAATGGAGCTCTTCATCTTGGATTTTTCCAGTAAGCAACACAGTAACTTATAGTACAGGGTTGTCATAAGTTGTACTTACCTGTGTCCCCGTATGTTCAGTATTTTCTTTCCCTCTTTCAGAGCTTCGTAACCACTGGTTCTCTACTTGTCTTCCTCCCGTCCATGAGATTTGTCTGCATGACCAAATCTCCCACCAAGCTTGTTTGCCAGACCATAGTCTTCAGGAAACCTTTTGCACTTCGTGCCAATGCTATCTGGTCATCACCAGACTTAGCATAGTTTTGCCACCTTTCCGTCTGTCCCAACAGCATGGTTGTCTTCCTTCCCCCCCCGCCCCCCCAACCTATTTTCCTCGGGTGGTTCCAGTTGGGGAAGGTAGAGGGTTTTTTCCCTTACATTGGCAACTGTCTTTTTTTTTACAACTTCCCAATGAGAAGTTACAATATCTGATATTACTCAATTAATTCTCAAACTCAGAGTTAACAATACTATTAATCAAAACAGAAAATAATAACATTGTCCAATGTATTTACCTACAATGGTAATAAAATATTTACAATTTTTCTAGGGACATTACATGTCTTTTTGGTTACAGGTGTCATTGAAAACCGATGATGGTGTTCCCACAAGGGGGTCTAGGGTTCTGTAACAACCCTGGTGAAAATTCAATGTAATAAAGGTTAATGTAATGTACCCCGGTAACCTCACATGTAAAAGCAGGGAGTTAAGAATTTTTTTTATACAAATAACCGCAAGTAATTATCTAATTCACAACTCCACATTCCTTATTATCCATTAGATATAATGTTCATTAGAACATAAAGTGAATTGCAATAAAGGACAGTAAGTTGCATAACCATTAACAACCAATGTTGTAGTGTAATAACATAAACTGTCTTAGGGACTTTGCAACCATTTCCTGATTTCCTTAGCCATAATATTTAAACACAAACTTGGACATTATGATTATCACATCAAATAAAGAATCATCATCATCATCAATGTGACATAAAAGGCAATCACACCATTGAACACCAATATACCCTAGAAACCCCGTAGGGTGAAAACCAACAAACGTTTAATCTTATTATTAAATGCTTGTGAGGGTTTTCACCCCTCACTCAATGGCTTATAAGGGATTCCATCCCTTAACCATTGTTATAAAATCATTACAATGAATTATCATTAAGTTGTCATATAACTAGCTAAAAGCCAATACATTTTCCATGAAACCCTTTACTTACATAACACCACATGCAACATTCCTTGTGGCATGATTTTTCTAGCAATGTACGATCCCGCAACTCGTACTCATCTGCATGGACCATTAATCCTTTTCTTGCCACAACATTAAATATAATCTATGCCTTGCGCAAGTAGTCGAACTTTACCTGCCCATGTTATCATTATCAACATTGACATCATGATTACATTTATAATTAATCATATTAACTAGCATTTCCCTTCACATAAGCACATATTCTTAGAGAACAAAACACTAAGGAATTCCTTTGAAGGGACTAACTAAAACATCAGTTATAATCTTCTTACATGAAAATTTACATAAACTTTATCAAAAGATCCATTTCTTTAGCTATTACTTTTGATGCATGCAAATATATAAAGCAATCTCACACAACCTGTAGCCTTTTCCTGCATGTGAATGTATATATCCTTTCTGATGAAAGCTAACACAAATCTCGTGTGCATACACATCTCATTCAACAAGAAACTAAGATAATAGTTATGTTAGCATAAAAGTATTCACATATCATTTTCCTAAAGAAAATGACTCAATAGTTCTTCAATCCATACAAAGAATATATCTCTATTGACTATACTTTGTGCATCCAATAGCTTATCATAATAGCCCTTCTATTCCCTTCTCTAGAATTCTACCATCATTTCATGTAAACAGTTACATACTTCTTTATTAAAGGAGGCCATTATAATACCCATTTTCTATCTTCCTATATGTAAGTTTTTCACGCTTCCCTTCCAACAAATTGTTATGGATACCCATCTTTATGCTTAAGGAATCAAGAAACAATACAAGGTTAACTTAACCTTTTATGCACCAAATCAAGAATTTGACCCATCTCATGTAGTAAGAAAATCTTTTCAAGAGAGTTAACATCAATATCATTTTCAAGAATGTCAACATAATACTTTCTCATGTCTAAGTATTGATTTTCAAGAGAACTCTCTCTACCCATGAGAATATTTCACAATTACCCTCTTAATCTACATTCACTTCCAGGAAAAGGACTATGAAATCCCTTTTAAAAAAAAGAGAATTCTTCTTACCTTTTCTTACTTATGCATGCTATATAAAGACAATAAAAGTTACTTATCTTTTAATGTTGTAAAAATATATAATAGTCATCTTTTCCTAGATATGGTAATAACAACCTTTACCTACATGTAGTAGTATATTTTCTCTACTAAGAAAATATATATAATATTCAATATTTATCCACATGCGGTAAAATATTTTCTTTGCAAGAGGAATATTTATCCTTATTCTACATGTAGTAATATATTGAATTTACCCATACTAGAGTTATTAAGTAAAAACCATCTTTCGGTTATTCAAGTAAAACCCCTATTTTCTTTACCAAGAGGAAACATATAAAATAATCAATCTTTTACATGCACTGAAATATTTTCTTACCAAGAAAACTTATAAAATATTCAGTCTTTAATTGCATGCAGCAACATATTTTCTTTTCCAAGAAAACATATAAAACAATCAACCTTTTACTGCAAAAGGCAACCACATGATATTTTCTAACCGTAAAACACAACTTATTATTCTCTATAAACAAGGCAGTTACTTATCTGATGGTGTGATATATTTGAATTATCTCTTGAACACCGGTGCCATTCAATAGTCATACATTTCTTCGGCTTCGGCCGAGGAAGTTTGAGAACTGTGACAATCAGCACCCCATCCTAATAGGCAGTAGAAATGACCTCCACGAATCCTGCCCTCGCAACAGAAATGACCTCCATGAATCTTGCCCACGCACCACATCTTGGACGGCTATGCACCCCGCCACTAGAACTCGCTTCCCGTAGATGATTAGGCGAGTCACGCTTCAGTAGTTTAGGAAATGGTACCAAAAAAGAAAGACGACACAGTGGCTACGCTCATGCTGGAACCCCAAAAAATGGCGATGACCGGCTCCATCAGTTGCAACGTCAAAATAGTAGAAATTACCCCCAATAAATCCAAACCATGATTTATAACCAACTCACTTCCCCAACTCCTCGCCCTCCATGACTTAGTACACGATTCATTGATTCCCCCCCCGGATCCTCTAACGTCATTCTATTTTATGAAAATCAAGAATTAGTTTAATAACTAATTCGTAACTTCGATTTTACATCGAGTTATTATGTTAGGGATATTACATACTCCCCTCCTTAACAGGAACACTATCCTCGATGTTCATCTCTCGTTGGAACTTTAGATTTTACTCATGATATAACCATCTAAACCACACAAAAAGTGATCCATCCTCTTTTAAAATCAAAGATTTCATTCAGGAATGACAATAAGCAAAATAGTAATGTTATAACATAAGAAAGATCAATAGTTATAAGCATTTATAACTGCAAAAATATGCAAGTTCTAGTTTCCATTACTTGACCCTTATTCAAATTCATAAGAAACAATTCTCTATGTCAACTTACCATTACTTACCATCTACTCTTTAAATTCATGAGTACTTTCACGTAAGCATTTTAATAGTGGTTGGACAACCCATCAACCCTCCATGGTAAGTAATCCTGTAATGTATGCCTAACAAATTCAACCGCATTAGTCACAATACTTTGAGTCAAATGAAATACTTTTGACTATCAATCAATTGTGCAATGTTAGATGATTTTTAAATCACAGAACTTTTACAAGTACTTAAAGAGCACTAACACTAATCAGCAAATGATAGATCACTGCTCCATGTGCACACTAAATTAATTCTCACTAAAGACATCCACAAAGTACTTTTAAAAGTACCAAAAGAGCACCTAGCTCTCTAATCATCAAAATAGTCAATCACTGCATCTTTTGAAAATTGTCTTAGCCCCTACTAAGACTTTCACAAGATTAGTAATATAATAAAGGAATTAAAATTTCCAATAACTCCTTATTGAGCACTAAGCTCATTTTTTGTTAAATGTGCATAACATATTTTACACAACTATATATAGAATTCATTTTTAACATAACATATAACTAATTAGTTAATTTCTTTAGCTATGAGAACCACAATAGGCTAAAGAATTCCCAACCCATGGGAATTGGTTTCCACAACCAGATCGAGTCATTTCCACATCCAGATAGTTTCTTTGATAGAGACCTTACTAGGTCTAATATGGAATTCCATTGGCCAACTAGCTTAAGAATTCCAATGACCACATAGGGTCCAATATAGGATTCCTCTTGATAGCGTCCTGCCTATTCCTCTGACAGCGTCCCGTCTATGAGGAATTTTTGGGCCTCCTCCAACAGGCTCCAAATTAATAGAGTTGCCTCAGGCTTTTTACCCTCTTCACCATCTTGGAAAACTCATTTCCCTTATTAAGATAATTGATCTCTAGGGAGGGGAAATACGGGAAGACAAGTACCATCAACCCCTCCGGGCAGGTAACTGCCATCAACCCAAGGCATGAATCTGGGCAGACAAGTACCATCAACCCCTCCGGGCAGGTAACTGCCATCAACCCAAGGCATTCAATCCGGGCAGACAAGTACCATCAACCCCTCCGGGCAGGTAACTACCATCAACCCAAGGCATTCAATCCGAGCAGACAAGTACCATCAACCCTTCTGGGTAGGTAACTGCCATCAACCCAAGGCATTCTAGCCTTTCCCAACTATCTGCAACTATCTGTCATGTTATTTATCTTTTATTATTCTTTCCCAAATTAATTTACATAATGAACCATATGAACATTATCATTAACAAAATAAACATGCATGTACACCATGCATTTACACTTAACCCTCATCATGGGTCCACAACATCTAGATTGATGGGAAACATATCTATCATACATATTGTATGCATTTTGATTTTCCAAATAACATAATCATGCATATCATATAACATTATAATTTCTCATTTATGATTGCAATTCACATTGCAGCAATTTACGTGACAAATTTTCTTGTTGCCATTAAGCTACCACTACTTAATCCCATCAGCAACGTTAGTTATAAATATGCATCAGTTAACAAGTATTCAATTTCCAAAAAATTTCATGCATACAATATTGTCATGTATAAAAGCATATGTAAATATTCATTAATGTATAAATGTCAACAATAGTTGAGTTAACAATCTAAACATTTCCAATTTCCCATAGTCTATTGTCTTAATCCACACCGTCATTAATGGAGTATTATCTTACGTTTACAATGGCCAACATTGGCCATGCATCATTAATATAATTAAGCATAATCAAGGTGTTCTGACCAACCCTTGGTTCAACATGCATAACTAACTAATTAAACTACCCTTATCGGAAGCAATTCCTTTACTTAAGCAATTAGAAGCATGATCCCCTAAGTGTCACACATGCACCAGAGCTACCACTTGATGTTAGATGCAACAACTATCTTATTACTACTATGTGACCATTTCAGAATAATGACTTCAAGGAGACATTACGAAAATCATTAACATCAACACACTTTAGTTATCATTTTCCAACTCCTTAAGCATGGTCAAAGGAATACTCACATGCACATAAAGCGCTATCTGGTCATCACCAGACTTAACGTATTCTGCAAGATTCTGGCACTCAAGCCTGCGCTATCTGGTCATCACTAGACTTAGCGTCTTCTGCAAGATTCTGACACTCAAGGCCTGTGCTATCTGGTCATCACCAGACTTAGCGATTCTTTTTCCCTTCTCCGTCTATCTCTACAACAATGTCTTCTTCCTTCCCCTTACTTCCTTTTCCTTTGGAAGCATCTATAGTTGGGGAAGGTAGTTAGAGTTTATTGGAAACTGCATTAACACAGGTAGTCTATTTATGAATAATTGTCACATGTAATTCTACCATGAATGGGTCCTAGAAATGTTACCCACTGAACATGCTTCTACAATTAACTTCACACTCGAATGCAACATGCATATGAAATCCGTCATTCCCATAGTAGAGAGAAGTTCAACCATCATTAAATCGAGACTCAAATGGTTTTTATCTCACAACAAGTAATTATTAACATAAAACACCTACCATGCTAGTGAATCTCAAAGAATTAGAGGGAAACATCATTAAATCTATTAATACATAAGCATATACTATTCATCAAGCATTATCATGGTAAATAAATTTGAGAACTCTTCTCATAAACAACTCGAATTATAGCACACAGAGAGTAAGAATCATCATACACACATTCCATGCATGTGACACCAACCAAAACATCACATGTTTACGAATTGTAATAATCTTAAACCCAATTCAATTAATGCATATAAGTTCTATTGGTTAGTCATACAACACTAAGAAATCTCAACTACTAATCATCTTCATGCATCCATAACAAGACTTAATAAAAAATTAGTTATTATAGTCAAGTCTCATTACTCGACTCATTTTTTATTTTCAAGTCTAAAGGGGTTCTTACAATGTATTTTTAAAACACTATATTGTCAAATCCAAGGACATCCCCATATTTACATTCATGCATTGACCCATTAAAATTAGTTCATTGTAACTTCAATCATGTTCATTAAATGCATCATTATTATTGCCATATTTTCAAAGCAAAAGTTGGTAGTTGATTGTCACTTTCCTTAATGAGTGTTCAATATTGCTCTTAAGTGTAATGAGTGTTCAATATTGCTCATAAGTGTTACACGATTTTTATTGTCTTTCATCCTCATTAAGAATCCAATGTCATGAACATAGTTATGCAACAAATTTTATTACTTACTTTGAAAAGTAGTTATAAACATGAATCACACATATCGTGCCGAAAGTAGTGTACTACATAAATCAATATGTCAATGGTTAAACTCATACCTGAGTTAATGTCTACTGACAACGTACCTCAATTTCCTTTCCGCTTACCAATTCCCAAAGGTGCCAGTGCTGCAACCTTTAGCTCTGATACCACTTGTAATGTACCCCGGTAACCTCACATGTAGAAGCAGGGAGTTAAGATTTTTTTTATACAAATAACGCAAGTAATTATCCAATTCACAACTCCACGTTCCTTATTATCCATTAGATATAATGTTCATTAGAACATAAAGTGAATTGCAATAAAGGACAGTAAGTTGCATAACCATTAACAACCACTGTTTTAGTGTAATAACATAAACTGTCTTAGGGACTTTGCAACTATTTCCTGATTTCCTTAACCATAATACTTAAACACAAACTTGGACATTATGATTATCACATCAAATAAAGAATCATCATCATCATCAATCCGACACAAAAGGCAATCACACCATTGAACACCAATATACCCTGGAAACCCCGTAGGGTGAAAACCAGCAAACGTTTAATCTTATTATTAAACGCTCGTGAGGGTTTTCACCCCTCACTCAGTGGCTTATAAGGGATTCCATCCCTTAACCATCGTTATAAAATCATTACAATGAATTATCATTAAGTTGTCATATAACTAGCTAAAAGCCAATACATTTTCCATGAAACCCTTTACTTACATACTGCCACATGCAACATTCCTTGTGGCATGATTTTTCTAGCAATGTACGATCCCGCAACTTGTACTCATCTGCATGGACCATTAATCCTTTTCCTGCCACAATGTTTAATATAATCTATGCCTTGCGCAAGTAGTCCAACTTTACCTGCCCATGTTATCATTATCAACATTGACATCATGATTACATTTATAATTAATTATATTAACTAGCATTTCCCTTCACATAAGCACATATTCTTAGAGAACAAAACACTAAGGCATTCCTTTGAAGGGACTAACTAAAACATCAGTTATAATCTTCTTACATGAAAATTTACATAAACTTTATCAAAAGATCCATTCCTTTAGCTATTACTTTTGATGCATGCAAATATATAAAGCAATCTCACACAACCTATAGTCTTTTCCCGCATGTCAATATATATATCCTTTCTAATGAAAGCTAAAACAAATCTTGTGTGCATCCACATCTCATTCAACAAGAAATTAAGATAATAGTTATGTTAGCATAAAAGTATTCACATACCATTTTCCTAAAGAAAATGACTCAATAGTTCTTCAATCCATACAAAGAATATATCTCTATTGACTATATTTTGTGCATCCAATAGCTTATCATAATAGCCCTTCTATTTTCTTCTCTGGAATTCTACCATCATTTCATGTAAACAGTTACATACTTCTTTATTAAAGGAGGCCATTATAATACAAATTTTCTATCTTCCTATATGTAAGTTTTTCATGCTTCCCTTCCAAGAAATTGTTATGGATACCCATCTTTATGCTTAAGGAATCAAGAAACAATACAAGGTTAACTTAACCTTTCATGCACCAAATCAAGAATTCGACCCATCTCATGTAGTAAGAAAATCTTTTTAAGAGATTAATATTTTCAAGAGAGTTAACATCAATATCATTTTCAAGAATGTCAACATAATACTTTGGCATGTCTAAGTATTTATTTTCAAGAGAACTCTCTCTACCCATGAGAATATTTCACAATTACCCTCTTAATCTACATTCACTTCGAGGAAAAGGACTATGAAATCTGTTTAAAAAAAAAGAGAATTCTTGTTATCTTTTCTTACTTATGCATGCTATATAAAGACAATAAAAGTTACTTATCTTTTAATGTTGCAAAAATATATAATAGTCATATTTTCCTAGATATGGTAATAACAACCTCTACCTACATGTAGTAGTATATTTTCTCTACTAAGAAAATATATATAATATTCAATATTTATCCACATGCGGTAAAATATTTTCTTTGCAAGAGGAATATTTATCCTTATTCTACATGTAGTAATATATTGAATTTACCCATACTGGAGTTATTAAGTAAAAACCCTCTTTCGGTTATTCAAGTAAAAACCCTATTTTCTTTACCAAGAGGAAACATATAAACTAATCAATCTTTTACATGCATTGAAATATTTTCTTACCAAGAAAACTTAGAAAATATTCATTCTTTAACTGCATGTAGCAACATATTTTCTTTTCCAAGAAAACATATAAAACAATCAATCTTTTATTGCAAAAGGAAACCACATGATATTTTCCAACTGTAAAACACAACTTATTATTCTCTATAAACAAGGCAGTTACTTATCTGATGGTTTGAATTATCTCTTGAACACCGGTGCCATTCAATAGTCATACGTTTCTTCGGCTCCGACCGAGGAAGCTTGGAACTGTAACAGTCAGCACCCCATCCTGACAGGCAGTAGAAATGACCTCCACAAATCTTGCCCTCGCAGCAGAAATGGCCTCCATGAATCCTGCCCACGCACCACATCTTGCACGGCTATGCACCCTGCCACCAAAACTCGCTTCCTGCAAATGATTAGGCGAGTCATCGGTGAAGCGTTTAGTAGTTTAGGAAATGGTACCAAAAAATAAAGACGACATAGTGGCTGCGCTCATGCTGGAACCCCAAAAAATGGCGATGACTGGCTCCATCGGTTGTAATGTCAAAACAGTTGAAAGTACCCCCAATAAATCCAAACCATGATTTATAACCAACTCACTTCCCCAACTCCTCGCCCTCCATGACTTAGTACACGATTCATCGATTTCCCCCCGATCCTCTAACGTCATTCTGTTTTATGAAAATCAAGAATTAGTTTAATAACTAATTCGTAACTTCGATTTTACATCGAGTTATTACTCTAGGGATATTACAGTTAATAAAGAAAAAAAAATAACCACGGTTATGGGACACTTATACCAAGCTGAATGTTGGGCAAAACATCCTAGTGGGTGTTCATTTCGGTTATTATGACTAAAGGAAAATAGAAAAGGCAATGGTAAAATGACATTTTTGGTAATTTATTTATGAAAATAATGGAAATTAGAAGAAAAGGAAGGTGAAAGGTCAGAGGTTGCATGTGAGGAGGAAAATGAAGGAAATAATGGAAAAATGAAGAGATACCACATTAATAAAAAAATCTTATGAGGATCACTTGATACCTTTTGTCATTTCAGTTTTGGAGCTCTCACTTTATTCTCTCTCTCACACACTCTTGGACACTTTTTCTTGGAGCACTTCAGTATTAGATCAAGAAAAGTAAAGAAGGAAAAGAGGAAACAAATATCAAGCAAGGACGATCAGGATCAAGCATCTACAATGGGTTTACTTGCAGGTATCGATTAGCATGTGTGATTTCCTTGCTAGATTTTGCATGCATGGTTAAGCATGTGTGTTCTTGGTTCTCTTTCTATCATGGGCATGGGTTTTCCCAAGTATAACTATGTTCTTCAGCCTTGCTTAAAAAGACATAAAATGAATAATTAAGATGAAATTCTTATTGAAAGAGATCTCAGTGAGATCAAATCAAAGAAAAATTAACTTTATGACTATATTCTTAAAAAAAAAAAATTTCCTATTTAAATATTTTTTAAGCTTAAAGATTTAAGGTAAAATTCAGTGGATTTTTCCATTTATTAAATTAAAATTTCCCTTTATTAAATTGAAAAAACATTTTAGGGGAAAGTGATGGACTCTTAGAAATGGTTTATTTTCTTTGCAAATGAGAATTTGATTAGAAATTTTGATGAGTTTTGTTTATACTTTTAAAAACTTGAAACAAGACGTAAGTAAATTGAATAAAATTATGATGAAAATTTAATGTAGTGTATTTTGAAGATATAATTTTTGTTTTTTTTGTTTTGTTAAAACATAAAGGTAAAATTCACTTATTTTAATTTTTTATTAAAGAAAACATTCAAATTATATTTTTAAGTAGAACTTTGTTTAGAAAGTTTGATAAGCTTTGTTTACACTTAAAACATGATATTTTGGGAATATTATTTTTATTGAAATATAAAAGTTGCATATTAATATAAGGTTCAAAATATATTTTAACATTAATTTATAAGGCTTTCATGATATCATATACTTTGAAAATATAATAATCAATCTAGAGATTCTCTGTAAATCAGTCCTGATGATGAGTCTTGGTCTAGGCTCGAAACGTCGACTAAAGAAAAGATGAACACTGTGGAATATCTGAATTCAACCTCTCAGAAACCACTCCACAGAAATCTACAAACCAATATCGTTACCTTGTATGGAGGGGATACATGGAAAAATATTTTCTGTAAATCAGTCTTGATGATGAGTCTTGGTCTAGGCTCGAAACGTCAACTAAGGAAAAGATGAACACCGTGGAATATCCGAATTCCTCTCAGAAACCACTCCACAAGAATCTACAAACCAACAATCTGGATATATTTAAATTTCATATTTAGGATGGTTTTTATTGCGTTGAGAGGCGCTCTTCAGCGGAGTATATGAGGGAGATGTCACGTAATGTAATGTTACATTAAAAAATATTAAAAAAATATTAAAAAAATATGAGGGAGATGATGTTGCAACGTAACGTTACGTCACTTTTAAAAATAATGTTATATTAAAAAATATCAAAAAAATATGAGGGAGATGTTGTCAAGTAACGTAAAGTTACATTAAATCAGTCCTGATGAGGAGTCTTGGTCTAGGCTCAATACATTGACTAACGAAAAGATGAACACTATGGAATATCTGAATTCAACCTCTCAGAAACCACTCCACAGAAGGAGATTCTCTGTAAATCAGTCCTAATGATGAGTCTTGGTCTAGGCTCGAAACGTCGACTAAGGAAAAGATGAACAATGTGGAATATCTAAATTCAACCTCTCAGAAACCACTCCACAGAAATCTACAAACCAATATCGCTACCTGTTAGCCTCCTGCTGCAGCAGGTTACTTATATTTCATGATTGACATTTTTACAGGCCAAATATGTCATACTTTTCATGCTGCAATGCTCCATATTTGCTAAACAGTCACCAAGGAAAGAAGGCTACTCAAAGCTCATCTACTACGTTCCAATTTTGAAGAATCATTCCAGTTTTGTACAATTCTCAGCTAAAAGGAGGTCCAAACAGCCTAATCTTGGTCTCCCTAGGTTTCAATTTCTTGTTTTAGAATATAGAGAATGAAAATCTGTCCAAACAGCTTAATCTTGGCAGATTCTTAGATAGGTAGAGAATCAAAGGAGCCCAACTGCTTAATCTGGGTCCTTGGAAGAAATAAGGGTAGTTTGTAGATAGGAAGGCATAAAAAGAAAAAATTGAAATGCTGGGTCTGTAAGTCTAAGTGCACCCAAACCAAAAAGAAGAAAAAATGTTAGGTAAGTAGGCTGGGTAAGTAGTTTTGAGGTTGTAGAATCTTGATTTCTGATCAATTCTATGTTTTCAATGTATCATCTCTACTCAGGTCACAGTCATCAGACAATTTCATGTGAAGGAGCTCAAATCAGGCATGACTAACTTCCCTTTCTTCCTCTTCCCCAAATCATTAACTAATATCCCCAAAAAGAGGTCAAGATCTTCTTGATGTCTCTTAGTTTCATCATCTTCCATGTCATTAACCTTGGTGAAGATCTGCTTCACTCAAGGAGGATCCATACTTTCTCTATAAGGTTCTATCTCCCTTTTGAAGCCTAAGATCTCTGAAACTTAGCGCTTTCTTGTCATCTCCATATTAACTACTAACATTATTATTTAACTCCCTACATTTTCCCATCCCCCTACTAAAACTATGTAAATATCCCCTCCCCCTGGTTGAAATATAACCATAAGTACTTCTCTGGGAATTACTAAGTCACCTGGACTTTAGTAAGAACCCTCCTTCTGCATAAATTTCCATTCCCAGGTGTTTGGACCCCTTCCAAAACACTAAGAAAACCCTTTCCAAATGAAAAACCCCCCCCCGCGCATTTTTCCTTGGAAATTATTAATGTTTGTTTAATAAATTTCCACCGCGCCAAAACACATTTAACCCATTTCCTAAAGTTCAAAACCCACACCGCCGCGAAAAATTAAACCTTTAACGCACGCGCTCTTTTATTAAACTCCACGCATCTCCCTTTCCCGCCCACTGTCGGATCGCCCCCCCTAGATCCGACGGCCCTTGTTCACATTGGGCGCCCTATTGTGGTGGTACGTTACCACCCGATGTCCGACGGTTTTATCGTCGTACATCGGGACAGGTGGCAGCCTCCCATTGCATCGGGTCGCCCCTGGCAGAAACCACCTCCATACCAAAGGTGGTCCGATGCACAGGCCAAAACCGCCCTCCCCTCACGTAACAGGAGTGCCACCTCACCTTGCCACGTCACCTCCACATCACCTCACACTGCCTGCGCCCGGCCCACGTCACCCTGCCACGTGTCTTTGCCACGTCCCCCACCGTACTGCCACGTCACCTTGATGACGTCAGCATGCTGACATCATATCCGTACTAGAGGACCCCACTGCTGACGTCAGCATGCTGACGTCATCCGCCGTACAGCTGATGTCAGTAGCCAAAAAACGGAAATTTGCGCAAGCGCGAAAGTCGAGCTTTGGAGCTCCAGAATGAGAAATGAAGGCAGTTTTCGATACGGGAAATGGGCCATATGGGGAATCTTTTGATTCCTTGGCCCTTTTTGCACCGAAAAGGCCCGAAAATGCCCGATTTTTCCAAATGAAACGAATTTGAAGACAGAGAGAGACCAGGAACAGAGATTAAAGAGTATCAGATCAAATATGCAGACAAAAAGCACGTCAAAGAGTATCAGGAATGGGTCAAGACCATCAATGTAGCGACAAAGTGTATCAGAGGAGATTTCTCAGGGCTCGAGGCAAATCCAGCATTAAAACGAAAGCTCTGAAAGTCAAGAAGCAATTGAAGACGCATTGAAGGCTCACCAGCACAAATGACTGCACATTAAACTCACTGAAGATCAGTGGACCAGAACTCAATGCACAGTTATGACAGAACCACTGCACCAAGTCACACAGGACACCTCATCAACTCAACTTGATTTAGTTGCCTCTGGCGCAACCCAAAGGACTTACTTGCATTTAATTCCAGCAACAATTAGGGTTTTAGAAAAAAAAATTTCCGGCAGACCTGTTTAGGTAAATTGTAATAAATGACTTCAGATATTTTGCTTATATATACCACCCTGAAAAATGGAGTAGGGGTTGGTTGGTTGATCAGTAGCTTGATCTTTGTTATTCCGATATCTCTCTCAAGCAGAGACTCGCACTATAACTGTGATGCTTTCTATAATCAAAGACTGCTGAAAGCATGGATTCTGAAACTGTCTACTGTGTTTAATTGGCCGAGGAGTGACTGTGGAATTCCTGTGCTTCTATATGGTTCAATAAGTGTTTCTTAACTTTGTTAGTTTTTCATGTTTTTTTTATCATCATTCCGCCATCTAAATTGCAGAAAAGAAGAATAGTTTAGGATTTTCTTAGCTGCACCTTAGGCTCAATTTCTGCAATTTTTCATGTTTTCTTCAGGAATAGTTATGAACATGCATACTTAAATGATCTTGTTTACGTTGTTTCTTTCACATATGAATGATAGTTTAGGAATTCTTAACTGCTCCTAGATAACCATTCATTCACTTCTCCTCCCTGTCAATTTTGATGAAAGATTCTTAATTGCCTTTCATCCCTGACCATCATTCCATCCTTTCAGCAAATTGATAATTGTATCATGTATGGCTATCCCGCTCCACAATCCTCTTGTGACCAAGAAAACGCAACAACAAGCCTTAATCCATGACTCCATGCCCAATGGTTTGAAACTTATCGCACTTTACCTTGCCTCTCTGCTTGGAATTTTCTAACTGGCATACTTCTTCCATCCAAACAAAAAATCAAAACCCCTGAACCTGACAACTAGCCTAAAATCATCATCAACAAAGTTAAATCATTAAGAGAGAGCCCTCTCTGATTGTAGGTGGGCTAGAACCTGTAATCCAAAGATTGGTTTGTGGTTACCTCGGCCGTATCCCTACAGGAGCCTAGGGACAGCCTGAGTGATAACATAATGGTGACTCCACTGGGGACCTCCTCAGATAATCTCACTAAACTAGTCTACACCTCCATAGAGGAAGAAACCGACCTTTGAAAGTCTCGGTCGACCTGTGTTTTTAAGAAAAATTTCCCAAAAAATAGATTAGAAGCTAGCTCCTAAAAAGCAAACGCGTTATACAAGATCAAATCCTGATCCCAATCGCCCAGCTGCTTTTCAAAATCCGAATTTAATCCCTAAGATCATTACAAAACAAAAGCAACAAGAAGATCCAACTGCTGCAAGTCCTGAAACAGTTCAGCCAAGCGGTGTTCCAACCCCTGTCAAAGTTCTATTTCGGTCAACCCCAAGTTCCCCTGGTTCATCACCCCCTTCTCCAAGCATCTCTTCTACACCTCCATCCTATACTCCTACTACCACTACTACTCCTTTTACCCCGGTTGTTCCTGTTATCCCAGTTGCCCCAGTTTTTCCACTTATCCCCATTATCATGGCTAATAGATATGCGCCCTTACAGCTACCTGCTAATCCCGGGGCTGTGCCTCAGGACTACCAGACAAAAATCACCTATTTTGACGGCACAAGCTCCTGCACCACCCTACAGCATACAAATAAAATGCAGGATTACTTCGAGAGTTATGAAATTGATGATGACAGCGTGAGAATGAAGATTTTTGTTCAAAGTTTGACCGGTGATGTCAGAACTTGGTTTAGGGCACTTACACCCAATTCCATATTAAACCCTGAAGCCTTATACCAGACATTTATTAACAAATGGGAGAAAAAGAAAGACCCCCTACACATACTATATGAATATGATACTATCAAAAGAGGACCTCAGGAAATGGTTTTGGATAACTGTGCAAGGTTTAATAATGTTTACAATGCAATACCACAAAATTTAAGACCTCCACCTGATCTCGCTTTGTACAAATTCCCTGATGGCTTTGATGCTGAGATGGCATATCAGTTAAGGGAAAGAACCCCTCAAAGCCTTGCAGAAATGCAAGATGTTTCCATTAGTGTGGAGGCAAGTCTAATTGCTAAAAGAAACAGAGCTAGAACTGAGAGAAGAACCACCTTCAAGGAAGAACCCTTAGCCTTTGATCAAAATCTAGATGCTATTATTAGTGGCATCCACAGGCTGGGAGACAGAGTAGACAATGTTGAGAGGAAAACTTCATGGGAAGGTCAACAACCCAATGCCATAAGGAATCCGAATTTCAGAAAAACTCAAAACACAAACGCTGGAAGGGCCAGTCCCGACCATGATATTAGTCCTCCTTTCCAAGAAAACTATGCGGAGGCATCTACATCCAGTGAGCCCACAGATGGGACTCATATGAACCTGATAGATTCGTAAAATGAACAACAAATCTTTCTTACTGAAGAGGACCGAGAATACCCCGATGTAAAACAATTTCACACCAAGTCGGGAGAGTCTTTCGATTTCAAACAAGGGTATGATACCGTTGTGTATGAAGTACACAAACAATATAAGTTGAGAACAAGGACCATTGATGTCCCTGCATCTAGCAGAACAAAAGATAGAAAACAGCCCAACAAAATTAAAGACAACGACACCATAACTCAACCAATTGATAGCTCTGTCCCAAACCCGCATCAGGTAACTGTGGAGGATATAACAGACACACAACCTCCTATTGATCAGCCTCTACCTCCTTCCTCCCCAAAAGAAAATCTGAACAGCACTCCAAAAAATCCTCCCAAAGCAGAAATACCACAAACTGTCATTCATCATAACATTGACATTCCAAAAGAAAACATAGAGAGTATGCCTGAAAAAGAGAAATCTGCTGCTATCAACACCAAGAACTCATTGGAAAAACCATTCAGTTTAGAAGCAGAGATTGGAAAACTCAAGATATCCATTCCCCTCTCAGAACTCACCAAACATGATGTATATAGGCAACAAATTCAAAGGTCACTTCAACTACCAGAAGTAAGGGATGATGTAAACGTTTTAGACGATACCCCTGAGCTGCTGTTTGGTCCAGAAGTTAACGGCAAATCAACATATGGACCTGTTCCACCTTTTTATGTCAGTCTGCACATACATGACAAAATATTGCATAATGCCATGTTTGACTCAGGTGCCTCACATAACCTTATGCCCAAAGCTGCAATGGAAAGGTTGAACCTTGATGTCACAAGACCATACAAAGATCTATATTCCTTTGACTCAAGTCAAGTCAAATGTTTAGGCTTGATTAAAGACCTTTGTATGTCTCTAGTCCAATTCCCCAACAAGACAATCCTAATGGACGTAGTAGTTGCTGACATTCCCACAAAGTATGGCATTCATGGGGAGTAAAACTGCAAGGATCCCTTCAATTTTACCTCTCTTATGCCACTATATCTATCTTTGGGCAACCAAAGAGACTGTATAGAGAGACACTGATAAAGTATGTGGTAAGCAGTGAGGAAAAGCCCCAAAATTTTCCAATTTACTCAATCCATTCTGATATGGATTCTTTTATTTTATTTAATGATAACACCAGCCCTCCAACTGATGATAAGCCGTTATCTTTGGAACAAGAAACATACATCAATGAGGAATCGGTTGCCAATACCCACGAAATTGTCTCAACAGTCAAGGCAACCAACAAACATCAAGAAGAACATCCCGAGACAGAAATTGTAAGTCTGCCCAATCCTCAAAAAACTGAAACTCTCAATGCAAACCTCAAACAAGAAAACACATGGTATTTAGAGTTTGATGGTTCTGTCAACAAGTTAGGAGCAGGGGCAGGAGTATGGATTTACAATACACATGATAATCACGTAGAAGGCCATGCCTATAGACTCAATTTCAGATGTACAAACAACATGGTAGAGTATGAAGCTCTTCTCTTAGGCCTGAAACTGCTCAAAGTCCTAAGAGCTACAAAAGTGTCCATCCTAGGTGACTCCGACTTGATTATACAACAAATGAAAGGTAAATTTGTTACTAATGACAGTAGAATGAGAACTTACAGGGTTGCTACCACTGAAATACTCAATTCTTTCAGTGAATTCAAGCTTGCCAAAATTTCAAGAGATCATAATATTCATGCCCACAGTCTAGCAACTTTTGCTAGCACATGCAAGCTTCCCTTCGAACCAAATCACCATTTCACCACTGAAATAAAACACAGACCTTCGGTCCCTAACAATGTTAAGGAATGGCAGGTATTTCAAAATGATGCCCAGATTAACAATTTCCTAACTCTTGAGGGCGAATTTTCCAACACACACATTGACATGGATGCCATGAACGATTCCCAACATCTAATAAAAGAAAATCAGCAGGCCCTAACAGCTAGACAAATCCTTAACCCAACTGTGTTTAACAATGCAAACATAGAGCAGTTAAAACAAATGTGTTTAGAGGAAACAGCCAAAGCAGAGGATGAGTTTATTGATCTAAATAGTAATTTTCTACCTGCCGGCCTTACTCCGTTAGAAGACATGTTTGATGACAATGATGTGCCCAAAAAGCCAAAAATGGAGCCTCTGAATGCTGCTATAGAAGAACACAACATAGGAACAGCAGAGCAGCCCAGAATGATTAAGTTGTCCAAAAATCTACCCCCTGATCAAAAACCCAAATACGTGGATTTGTTCAAATAATTCCAAGATGTGTTTTCTTGGAGTTATGAGGACTTGTAATCCTATGACACCTCAGTGATCCAACATACCATTCCCTTAAAACCAAATCAAAAACCATTCAAACAAAAACTTAGAAGAATCAACCCCATGCTTCTTCCTCTCATTGAAAAAGAAATAAAGAGAATGTTTGAAGCAGGTATCATTGCACCCATCAGATTCTCTGAATGGGTATCTAATTTAGTTCCCAGTAGGAAAAAAATAGGAGAGATAAGATTGTGTGTAGACTTGAGAAATTTAAACCAGGTCTCTCTAAAAGACCACTACCCTTTGCTCAAAATGGACCATATCTTACAAAGAGTAGTGGGTTCCTCTAGAATTTCTTTACTAGATGGATTTTCAGGATTTAAACAGATACTTGTTCACCCGGATGACCAAGACAAGACAGCCTTTACCACACCATGGGGAACATTTAAGTATGTTCAAATGCCTTTCGGGCTGAAAAACGCTGGTGCGACCTTTCAAAGGGAAATTGATATTGCATTTGCCAAGGAGATACATGATTTCCTTGTTGTATACCTTGATGACCTAACCCCTTTCTCCAAATCCGACCAAGAGCACCTTAAACATCTAAGTCAAATTTTTATGGCATGCATGAAATATGGCATTTCTTTGAATCCCTAGAAGTCCCTGTTTTCCCTTGAGGAAGGCAAGCTTCTAGGCCATATCATATCAAAATATGGGATTAGAATTCATCCTGAAAGAATTCAAGCTATCCTCCAAATCCCTTATCCAAGGAACATAAAAGAGCTGCAAGCATTCCTTGGAAAGATCAATTTTCTAAGAAGATTTATCCCAAACCTAGCTGAACTAATAAGGTTATTGAGCAATATGTTAAAAAATGATGCCAAGGTAAAATGGTCTCTTGAGACCAAGCAAGCCTTCGAGAGTATCAAAACTGCCTTGACTCAAACGCCTGTCCTCACCAGTCCACAATTCGACAAAGATTTTATCATTTTTTCTTTTGCATCCGAGCACACCATAGCCGTTGTCCTTTTACAAAAAGATGATCAAGGTAACGAAAAGCCAATTGCTTTCTTCATCCGAGCTTTAAGAGATGCACCCTTGAAATATCATATTATGGAAAAGCAGGCTTATGCCCTGGTTAAGGCCATTAAAGATTTCAGAATTTACATCTTATACTCCCACGTGATTGCCTATGTCCCAAACTCCGTTGTAAAAGATATATTAACTCAAGAGGGACTAGAAGTCAAACGAGGCAAGTGGATTGCTAGCATTCTTGAATACGACATTGAAATAAAACCTACCAAGCTGATAAAAGGACAAGGTTTAGGCAAACTAATGTCTGAAACAAATTTCCAAGCCTTAGACATGAATCAACTGAACAATGAACCGGAGCTGGCGACTCCACAGATCAGTGAAACCTTTTTGCAATCCCCATGGTATGCCGATATTTGCTTTGTATTGTTAAACCTGTGTGCTCCCCCAGGATTGTCCAGGACTAAGAAAATATTTTTAAGGATGAAATCATCAAAGTTTTGTGTCATAGATGGTGCTCTGTTTTGGAAAAATCATGAAGGAATATTGCTTAATTGTTTGACTATGAATGAAACTAACATCATCATGAAAGAATTCCATGCAGGGGATTGTGGAGGACACTTATATTGGAAGTCCGCTGCTGACAAGATTTTAAGGGCTGGTTATTATTGGCCCTCTCTGTTCGCAGATGTCAAGAAATTTGTTGTTTCATGTCACAAATGCCAAATCTTTGAAGGGAAAAGAAAATTACTGCCTTTTCCCCTTAAGCCCATTTCAACTGAAAAGCCTTTTCAACAATGGGGTCTTGACTTCATTGGAGAAATTCATCCCTCTTCCTCAGGCCAGCACAAGTGGATTTTAACAGCCACTTATTATTTCACTAAGTGGATTGAATCTATCCCATGTAGACAAGACAATGACTCCATCATTATCCAATTCCTTGAGAGCAATATCCTTTCCATATTTGGCTGCCCTGAGAAAATTATCACTGACAACGTTGTTTCCTTCAAATCCAAAAAAATCATCAACTTCTGCCATAAATTCCGCATTACCTTAGGCCACTCTATAGCTTACTACCCTCAAGGTAATGGCTTGGCCGAATCATCCAACAAAAGCCTCATCAACATCATAAAGAAACTGCTAGAGGAAAACAAAAAGAACTGGCATAGGAAGCTCACAAATGCTCTGTGGGCAAGCAGACTTTCAACTAGGAAATCCATTGGGATGAGCCCTTATGAGCTAGTATATGGCATGGAAGCCAGATTTCCTTCATCTTTGGGCATTCCTACTATCAAATTGTTACAAGAGATTCAAGCTTAACCAAATGACATGTAGAGAAGAATTAATCAAACCATTCACCTTCAACAAACCAGAGAGAAAGTGTATGACAGAGCTCAAATGTTGCAAGAGAAACTCAAAAATATGTTTGATAAGAAAGCTAAAGCAGAGGATTTCCGGGTTGGCAGAAAAGTTCTAAGGTGGGATTCACGAAGAGAGGACACGGGCAAACATGCAAAATTTGATTTTTGTGGAGAGGTCCATACATTATTAGCGTAGTGCAAGGCAATAACACATATTTCCTCAAAACTCTAGATGGTAGCACATCTGAAGAAGGCCCTGTTAATGGCCGAATGCTAAAACATTACCATGATCCCTTTTGATTAAGAAAGAACATGCAGTCTTATTTTCTGTAGATAAATGTTTGTATATATCAACACTTTATTTTATTTTGTAACAGTCCGGATGCTGAAGCACGCAGAAGAAAGCAGGCAGTGCTTCACAATTTACCAACAAATCAGTTGAGGGAAAGTGTTGTTTGTGGTCCAAAATTTCAAATTAATCTAAACAGTCAGCACTAAGAAGTTTTCAATGCACAGCAACAACAGAAGATCAAGGCAGTCTGACCTGCTGTTCTTGGCTTTTCACAAGGAGAAGCCATCCCCAAGTGGAGCCACTGTTAGCCTCCTGCTGCAACAGGTTACTCATATTTCATGATTGACATTTTTACAGGCC
>APFE030794620.1:86436-96827 GCA_000404065.3 Pinus taeda | reverse complement strand
TATGGTATACTCCCACGTTTACCCATCTCTTTGGAAGGGAAAACGGTCGAGATGGAAGTTGAAGTCGTTGATGCTACTTTAACCTACAACCTCCTTCTCGGACGCAACTGGATATATGCAATGCAAGCTGTCGCTTAATCTTTCTTTCGGATCATTCGTTTCCCTCACCAAGGGAAGATTATTACTGTCGACCAGCTGTCATTATTTGCTTCATCTTCAGAAGGAACTATCCCTTTTGTGGAGCATACCTCCAAATCAATTGAGAGTCTGGGTCACGGGCTTTTCAAAGATCCCACCCTCATGGGTGTTTTTCTAGCCCCGTCTCCGAATGTCGCTTCCGTCAATATGATTTCTACTTGTCTTGATCCATGGATCGTTCCTCCCATCGACCAAGTAGATTCTTGGGGCCACCAGATGCCGTTGAGTCCTGCCGAACTCAACTACGTCGAAATCGTAGCTGCATCGGCTCCTTCTTCTGAACTTGCTCTTTCAAGCAAGATTTTCCACACGTTCGCTCCATCCTTAGGGCTTGTAGATCAAACTTCTTCGGATCCCTTAAAAGAAACATTTTCTTCCGACGAAGCTATTATTGAGACTATGTCTCTCGAGGAACCTCCTTGGCACAATACCCACCATCGTTCCTTGTTGCTCTCTGTACCTCAGGATATGTCGAGTTGTATCCAGCGGTTTGCTCCTTGTTTCCCATTTCGATTCCTTCAGTCACCTGTTCAAATTTATCAAGCCTCTTCTGAAGGTAATATGGCAAACATTACGCAAACCCAGCCCATCGACATCTCTATTAAACCAAGGATCGTCGAACACATTCACATTGGAGTCACTTGTACTCCAGAGGAGATTCGACTTTATTCAAACCTTTTTCACGAATTTCGTGATGTTTTTGCTTGGTCCTATGAAGAAATGCCCGGCATTGATCCTAGCATAGTGGTGCATGAAATCATCACGTACCCAGGTGCTAAGCCTATTCATCAACGTCTACATCCGGTACACCCCCGAAAAGCTGCAGTGATCAAGGCCGAAGTAGAAAAGCTTCTTAAAGCCGGTTTTATTTATCCTATCCCACTCACAGATTGGGTTTCTAATATTTTACCTGTCACTAAGAAACAGGGAACTATCCGCGTTTGTGTTGATTATCGTGATATTAATCGGGCCTGTCCTAAAGATAATTTCCCCACACCATTCATTGATCATATTATTGACGAGTGTGTGGGAAGCGAGATGTATTCTTTTATGGACGGTTTTTCAGGTTACAACCAGATCAATATTGCTCCCGCTGATCAACACAAGACCGCTTTCATCTGTCCATGGGGTACTTTTTCCTATAAGAAGCTCCCTTTTGGTCTCAAAAATGTCGACGCTACCTTCCAACATGCAATGTCCTACGCTTTTCATGACATATGACACATTGTACAGCCATACCTGGATGATCTTCCAGCTCATTTAGCCAAGCGTCAGGACCACCCTACTCACCTTCGCGAGATATTTCTTTTTTGTCGACACTACCGAATCAGACTTAATCCTCACAAGTGTATCTTCTGCGTAGAATTGGGTCGACTTCTAGGATTTGTCGTTTCCCACGAGGGCATCCGACTGGATCCCCTCAAATTCGAAGCCATAGTCAATCTTCCTCCCCCCGCTACCTTACAACAATTGCAGAGCTTGCAAGGAAAAGCGAATTTTTTACGTCATTTCGTTCCAAACTATGCCGAGGTGGCTAAAGGTTTTATACGATTACTTAAAAAAGATGTCCCTTTTCATTGGGATACCATGGCTCAAGAATCTTTTGAGTGACTCAAGGGTCTCCTTGTTTCTGCTCCATTGCTTTGCCCTCCAAACTATCATCGTGACTACACCCTGTATTTAGCTGCCACCGACACCACTATTGGCATGGTTCTTGTTCAAACCGACGACGATGACACTGAGCATGTTATCTATTATCTCAGCAAAAACCTTTTAGATACGGAAACTTGATATGCTCATGTCGAGAAGTTGGTGTTAGCCGCCGTTTGCGCTATCCAACGTTTCCGTCACTATATTCTGCAGCGCACTACTACTGTGATTTCCGATTGCAACCCCATGACATATATCTTGTCACGCCAGTTGCTGGGGGGCAAGTACTCAAAGTGGATTATCATCCTCCAAGAGTTTGACTTGGAATTCGCTACCGCCAAGTCAAAGAAATCGCTCGTTTTTGCTGAGTTAATTTGCTCTTTGCCATCTTCTTCTTCGCCCTCTCATTCAGAGGATCAAATTCCAGATGAGATTTTGTTTCTCATCAGCACCCTCAACCCCTGGTATGGTGACATCCTTATATATTTGCAAACGTCCTCCTTTCGCCCGGGCACGTCTAAAGATGCTCGGCGAAGGATTCGTCATCAATCTCAACCATATCGTATAATTGGAGATACCTTATATCGCCTCGGCGCCGACTCTGTTCTCCGCCGTTGTCTTACTCACGAGGAAGCTGAGCGAGTCTTGAATGACTGCCACTCAGGTGCTTGTGGTGGTCACATGTCCGGATATACAACTGCCCAAAAAATCCTCCGTGCTGGCTACTTTTGGCCCTCTATCTTTAAGGATTGCATTCTTGTTGTCCGTTCCTTTCATGAGTGCCAGATATTCCAGCGGAAGATGCGAGTACCCCCCGCTCCTTTGCACCCTGTTGTTACCGTTGGCCCTTTTGCAAAATGGGGCATTGATTATGTGACCTGTAACCCTCGCTCGGCCGGGGGGCATGGGTTTATCATCATTGACGTCGATTACTTTACTAAATGGGCTGAGGCGATGCCTACACTGACTGAAGATGGTCACACAGTGGCGCAATTTTTATTCAACCACATTATTTCGCGATTCGGCATCCCTCAAGTCATTGTCACTGATCACGGAAGGCATTTCCGGAATCATATGATGATGGAACTAACAACCCAGCTAGGCTTAAAGCACGATAGTTCTACTCCGTACTACCCTCAGTCCAATGGCCAAGTTGAAGCGATCAATAAGATTTTGGTTACAATGCTTCAGCGTACCATTGGCATGCACAAGTCTAACTGGCATTTGATGTTGTTCCCTGCTTTGTGGGCTTACCGAACCTCCGTGAAGGATGCCACTGGTTTCACTCCATTTCAACTAGTCTATGGACTAGAGGCTACCCTTCCAATCGAGTGTGAAATCCCTTCATTAAAATTAGCTGTCGAGCTACTTCCCAACACCACCCCATTAGAAGAACGTCTCCTTTATCTGGAACGACTAGATGAGACTCGCTGCCTAGCCAATTTGGCCATTGAAACACAGAAGAAGTGATTCAAATCTCACTTTGACCAGACTGTACATCCACGTTCTTTTAACGAGGGAGACTTAGTTATGCTATACGATCAAGCAAATGACAAGCTAGGATCAGGAAAGCTTGAATCTATGTGGCTAGGCCCTTACATTGTCAAGAAAGTTTTGCAAAAAGGGGCCTATGAGCTAATTGATTATGAAGGAAACCCTCTCGCACAGCCCCGAAATGGGCTGTATTTGAAAAATTACTATGCGTGATGCTGGTACACTTCATTTTGTATATACATGTACTCTAGCAAGTGTGTTGTGTATGTGTGTCAAAATTTTAATAGGCTTGATTGTCGCTTATTGTGTCTTTCGCTTCTTGTGCAGATGTCTAATACGCCTTATATTGGTTTCGCTGATGGTGTCTGTCACAGTTCTCGCAACTTGTCCTCTGCGGCATGGGTGATCTATGATCCTCATGGTGAGCTGATAGATCTTCAAGGTGTCTGTTTGGGTCGTACCACTAATAATGTCGCCGAATATTGTGCCGTAATCGAGCTCCTCACTGAAGCAATTACTCTCGGCATTCGGACATTGGTGGTAAACCTGGATTCTCAACTTGTCATCCTCCAACTCAATAGGCATTATTCCGTCAGAGACCATCATATTCTAAGGTTGTATCTACGTGTAAGATTTTTAGAGAGGAATTTTGAGTTCATTACATATCAGCATATTCCACGACAATTAAACACATTATCTGATGCATTGGCCAATCATGTATTAGATAGACATTTGCGTAATTTGTAAATAAAACATTTTGCAAGCAAGCACATGAAAACACAATAATGAACCATAAACATATGTATATATATACGTGTGTGTCAAAATGTTTGCGCCCCACGCGTTACATAATCCAAAAAATAATACATGTCCAAAGCCCATACAGCTGCTGACAACGTGTTCCTCAAAAACATGCAAAAAAGAAAACCTAGGCGTCTAATCACAATGATGCTCATGATAGCATGTCACCGCTCGCACCAAACGTCTCAACAGACGATGGACGCAAGTAGATACTCCCACCGTGTGCCTTTGGTACGCTCTAGGCACATCTTCCAATCTGCCATAATCTGGAATACCTCGAGTAAGAGCCTCAAGGTTCTATACTAGATCGTCCTCACCCTCTACCTGAGGGTCCGCTGTAGGTTGTGCTCTCCGCACATTATGAGGCAAGTTAGCTGGTCGCTCTGCACCAACATCTGTATACATATATAGACGTTGTAAGAGATAGGCATGTATTAACAAAAAAAACTTAAATACATAAAAACGTTAAAAAACAAAGAGTTCTTACCTATCTCCTCGTCCCAGTCCTCTCTGGCAGGCAGAGGGAGATCGGGATCTCCAGTGAAATCCGTGCCCGCATAGGGCCAGTCCTCAATGACAATCATCTGGTGATGGAGCCAGATAAAGAACTCGGGCCTCCAGGACATCTGTTGGCCCCCTCCTGCTCTGGGCATGAGTTCTGCCCATCGATGCAACCTCGGTTCCCGTAAAACTGGATCTGCCACTATACCCCCTGTACCCGGAATATTAGCAGTCGCTCCAGGAAGAAAGTCACCACGATCGATCCATATCCGAACTGTTTGTTCCCATCACGCTTACACTTGGTAAGCCGCCGTTTGATGTTGGTTGTCACTGTCGTGGCCCAATCAAACAGTGTAGGCTGGAGACACTCAGTGGCCAACAGTGAATGATTTTTGCTGGCCTTGTGGGGCGCCTGTACCCCAGCTGTCTGGGTAATAGTGAATAAAATCACTCGTAGTACCAGGTCGAGCACCGTGTTAATATCCACTTTCTTACTGTTTGCTCCAAACTGTGCCCCAGGACACACTCGTTACATCACCTCCCCTATCTTCTCTCCAGAAGGACGACTACCAGTCAAGATGGGTCGTGCACCTTGCCGCGATAGTCCAGTGATAAAGTAGACATCTGAAACATCTAACTCTAATGTCTGGTCTTTCAGGCGAAATACCTGATCCTCTATATCCCAAGCATCCACGATGAATCGCAGTAGCTCAGGTTGTGCACGTAAATATGAGGTGTGGAAGAATTTCTTCAAGCCACAGTCTCTCAGAGCATTCATACAGTCATCATCCTCCATTTCCAGGGCATCCATGGCATTATGCTCCCATTCTTTCCATTCTAGAACCATTCTGACAAAACCCTGCAACGAAAGGTGAAATTTCAATCATTAGATCATTGATGAAACCTAAAGTAAAAAATTTTGCAATTTCATCGGTCATATTGGTAGAAAATTGAGATCGTGCGGTTGGTGCGACTGTTCCTAAAACAGTCACGCCAATGGCGCGACCCCTTTAGGGAAAAAACACCATTGGCGCGGTCCCGTGCGGGAAACTCACGCCAATGGCGCAACCCTATGAATTTGCAAATCTCCTTGCAGGGAACTAAATTATGGATAAAAATCTTTAAAAATGGAATGAAAACAGAGCTAAGGATGAGGCCCCTTACCTGTTCCAGACGGCAGCTCGAATGATCTCCTGGATTGATCGCAATCAACAGTTGAAATTTGCACCAAAAACCCTCCAATAGTAAACTCACAAGGTAAAAAGTAAAAAGTAAGTTTATTTTTTACCATTTCACTATTTATAGCATTTTTTGACCTAAAAATACATTAGAAATGATATTTTTGAGTATTTTTGGGATATTTTTCATGTCGAAGTGGGTTTTACGCTGTTTTTGTATGATAACAGGGGTTGGTGCAACTCAACGCAATCAAACGAGCTCTTTTTCAACTTTTTCAAGCTCGGTAAAACACGAGAAAAGGTTACTTTACGGTCTGCTTTCAGCTCTTTTCCTGACCTTTTAAAGAGGAAAAGATTGCCAAGTTAATTCCTCTTGGCTCGTTTAAACGTTACTAAGGGGCGGTCGTTTTAAGTTCTTTTGTCAATCGTTAAAACATAAAAATAATTACCGGGTTTTTTGTCGTTTCAAACTCGTTAATGGTTACAAAACGACGTGGTTTTGAATCAACTTTTTTACTTTTTTAAGGTCGAAAATCACTATTTATGAAAAGTACTCCTCGATCGTTAATGGTCAGGCGGTTCTTTCGGGCATTATTTTATACTTTTTTTCGGGCCCGAGAGACACAACTTTACGAAAAAGGACACCCTTGGAGTTTCCTTTTCTGTTGTCTTTTCAAACTCTCTAAACATGAAAAGACGTCGAGTTCTTCCTTTGTCAGACTCGTTAAAACCTGATGACATCGGATCTTGTTGAAATGACACACCACAAGCATATGCTATCCTCATCAAGCTTGTTAAAAATAATTGGGGTACTCACCAGAAATGGTGGGGGAAAAGAAAATTTTGGGAACCATAATTATTGTCGTGCCGGTAGTATGTCGCTCTTGAACATAGCACTTCTCTGCTTTCGTGTCGGGGTGGGGATATCTCATCTCATTTTTCACTTGCGTCCGTGGGTTTGGGTAATCCTATTTGACCTCTCATCTGCTCATTGCCTCGTCATCATGACCTCTAATCCATCGATGTCAAATATTGCCAATTCCACTGTCGTGCCGCCAATATGTTCAAGAGAAGTTGACCTCTGAAAAGAAAAAACCTCCGTTTGATAGTTCATATAATCTTAATTCACAACATTGTCTCTTTCCGTCTCATGTCGATGATGGGGGAAACATTATGGCCCACCTTCGATGAAGATCACTTCCTGTCGACTTCAGCTCATTATCCAGGAAAGTGACCTAGAGACTCCCTTCGGGTACCTTGGAGCCTGCATGCCTCAATGGTAGGTTCTTCGTGTTCGATGCGAGGTTTTCATCATTGGCCTCCGATCGGATGACTCTACGGGTGTTCGACATCGGCTCACTAATTCACACACCGTAGATTGTACCTATAGTACCTTGAGGGCCATTGTCATTATTGGTGGTACCTCTCGCGTCTGTTAATAGTTCCCAATATTGACTGGTAATTAGACAATGTTCATGCATGTTTGACTTCAGCTCACATGTTCACATGCTTGAACTTGTAGTTCTGTTCGGGTCGAGATGGAGCGCAAGACCCTGGATTATGTCTGTTGTAATCCAGGCATGATTTTTTGATACATGACTCATTCACCGGATGGTTGCGACCATACCTGAGTCAATTCATTGATCCTAACCAGATGGTTGCGTCCATACTACGGATCTAGATTATCATGTACTCTCTTATGGATGGCTACGACCATACCACGTACATCATGTATTTGAACTATCAATTGTATCTCTCAAAGCAGATTCTCGGCGGCAGCTATATATGTTCTCGTAAAGCATTTCACCCCTCTCTCTCTCAGGCCTCATGCTTTATGGGGCATCTGTTACACAGTAATTTGTCACCTTTGGTCACCGTCCCTGTTACCCTTGTTTTTGTACATTGGAGGATACATTCCGGGACCTGTGACCAGTGACATAACCTAAAAACACTTGCATTATGTTCCCCTGAGTATGTACTTCATGTTCCCTGAAGACACCTTCTGCAAATTATCCCTGAAAAGTGCCCTTTTTCCATCGGCGCAGGTACACAGTGTCTTACCCGCGCCAATCACTGAGATCCTAAAAAGGGGGCGCGCCCATTGGCGCTCTGTCCTAGAACAACACTCGCGCCAACTAAATTTGGTAATTATTTTTGGCCAACGCGCACCCATATGTTTTTTCCTCTCTTATCATGAAGTTCTTTGAGGGAAAAATCCATCTGATAGAGGTCGAGAGTCATCATCTATCCTTGACACCTATCCTCAGTAGCTTTTCCGAGATAATGCCAATCCACAATGGGTGTCCTGGTACATTGAATCTTCCTCCCTTCTCCATCTATAAAAGCCTTTCCTCATGCATTAGACAAGCAAGTTTTTGTGAGTGCTGGAGTAATACTAGAGTGATAGTAAGAATTTTGAAGCATAGGGAGGTTATGCTACCGGAATCCTGAAGGAGAGAAGGTCTATTGCAAGGCATACATAGTTGCTCGCCCAGCCAGAGAATAGGTTCAACGTTAGAACCTTGGTTGTATCTTTCTATCCTTTTTATTCATTAATAGACGACTATCATTATGGTTCCACTCTTATTGTCTTCATAATGATGATTTAGTTATATCTTTTCTAACTGATATATAGTTGCATCTATTGGATTTTATGCTTGTATTTGTGTCATTCTTTGCATGTGCAGGTGTCCGTTTACGAGGATCGTGGGGATTGTGACCAGTCGGAGCAAAGGAATGGGAGCGATGACTCTTCTACAAGTATTAGCGTTGGAACCAGGTAGGCCCTCATCATTGATCTTTGATTTGCTATTAGGAACCTGCGTGTTAGCGTTGATTGATTGTTGCTAGACCCATGTTGGGCTAGTGGGATCGCCTCTGTCCGCAGAGGGGATTTACCTGTTCAACACTAAGGTTACCAACATAAACAAATATACTTGGGGGAACAGTCTATGATCCGATACGCACGCAAGGGCAGAGTAGCAAGCTCAATCCCCTTGATGACTCCTCGACATAAACCGAGGTTTACCAACAAGTGAACCCAGGCTCCTCGACAATGGTTAATCTGAGATTTACCGTTTGTAATACGTGAATATCTGGTGTCGTTCCCAATGAGGAACAATTGATTCCCACACTGGTTCGGACACGATCTCATGCTTCTCCTTTAAGAGGAGCTTTCCCAGAGCATAGATGCAAAATTGGATTTCTCCTACCGCAAGATAAAGCTACTTGTTTGTTTTACTATCTTGGAGAGTTAATTACTCCCTACTCCAAGATACTAGCCTAAGCTATGTTGGTGTATCAGAGCCCTAGAAACAAAACATTTGCTAGATTGATTTTATTTTAAGCGTGATTTTTAGTGGTTTTTGATTAAGTCAAGAGGTGATGGAGATGAAACTCGTGGTGTAAAGACTCGACTCAAAATCACTACAAAATTGCACTTAAGATGATTAAATAATCTTTTCTCTTTAATGAAGTTCTAGCTAGGAAAGAGTTGGAAGATGCAAATAATTAAAAACGCAAATCTTTCTTAACGATCAAATCAAAAGAAGAGTATTCATTTCAATGCACTAAAAAACGAGACAACTAATTATTTTCACAAGAATTTCTCTTTTTCATTCAAACATTCAAATGCTACTAAAAACAAACTTTTTCAAAAGAGACCTTTCATATTAAAAAAAAAAAAAACATTTAAAACTATAACTAAAGCAAATCTTTGAGAAAAACTATTGAATAAAGCAAGCTTAAGATCTACAAACTAAGCAAACCTATTTGAAGTAAAAGCTCACAAAAAGTCTTTTTGAGGATGTTTTACTTGGTTACAAGCAAACCAAGGACCAATTTGTCCAGAATCACAAATAAGTCAAGAACAACCAATTTTGCTTTCCTTTTGAAAATGAAAATCCAAACTTTCAATCACAAGCTTTTCAAAGTTTTATAAAGAGAAAACTCAAAGTGAATTCCTCAACAAGGGGAGATTTCATAAATGGTTAGAATCATAAGAAGACTGGTAGATACTAAGGTGATCTGAAGTCCCTACAGCCTCTAAGCTCAGAGCCACTACACAACCAAATCGAAAAACAAACCCAACAAGCAAAACTCCTAGGAATTTCACCTAAGACCCTAATGCTAATGAAATTAAACCAAGGAAAGATTTCAACCAGTCACACACAGGTATGGGCAGAGGATAACCACTAGAAAAACAAAATAAAACTAATTTAAAAGGAAAAATTCAAAATTTTCAAAAATTTAGCAAGGTACGCAGGTTAAGAGTTTACACAGGTGCGGGTACGCTCTGTGCACAAAGTAAAAGTGCGTATAGGTACGCACTGTGATACATGTGCAGACTGCGGACTTCGACCAAAGTAATGAAAAATAAAAAAAAAGCTAAATCCACTAAGTCTACCCAAATCCACACACAACAAGCCAAAAACAGAAACAAAAAGGCAAGTTTCTCAAGTCAAAGAAAAACGAGGAAAAAAATCAAGTCCCCAGTGGAGTCGCCATTTTGTCACGCGGAATGAGTCGATCTTGCGGACAAGATAGACCTTCCTAGAATCTAATGAAGAC
>APFE030794620.1:47065-86350 GCA_000404065.3 Pinus taeda | reverse complement strand
TAAATAATGGAAAACAAATGTGTTTTAAGGCCTACCTCATGTCCAACACAAGTTTGGAGATGCCTTCGCTCCTTTGATCCAAGTAAGTCCCTTTGTCGCAAACCTGCAAGCACAAACAAGGAAAACGATTAAATAGCACCTGAATATCCAATATTATAAAACATATTTAACATGAAAGTCAAGGAGTCCATGAAACAAATAACATGAGATACTTGTTGAGAAAAATGAGCTTGATTGTATTAATTCAAAAGGAGAATAACCTTACAACCTTTGCCTTGACGCTGTACAAGCTCCTCCCAGGGTCCAACAAGAAGTCTCCTCTACTTTGACAAGCTTCACTCACTCCCCAATGAAGCAAAAAAGGTATGTGATCTCTCCTCTTAAGCTCAAATAGGAAGTCTTGATTTCACTAGCATTTACCCTCAAAAGTTTAGCTTCTAACCTCTCCAGCCACTGACCCAAGGCCTCAATTTATAGTGCAATGGAGATCAGTTACCAGGTCCTCCTTCAAAGGGATAGAATCCTCCTTCAAACGGATAGCTCCTCTTAACAAGGGATTATTTCCTCCTCATATGGGATGCATGAACCACTTGGAGTGAACAATCCACGTAACAAATCCTTCTAGAAACCTCTAGAATTAACCCAAAATGAGTTTTTTAAGATAAAAATTGCGCCTTTTGACTTTCACAGGGGTATGAACCCTCCCCTTTACATACAGAGCATATAAATATGCAGATATCCTGAACAAAAGGTGCGGCCCCGCAGGCAAAAGTGAGAGAAAGTGCGGAACCAGAGTTACATTGCTTTTTTGATGTCTTTCTCTCATTTCTAAAGCTTGTTCTGAAGAGATGAGGTTTGAGACTTGCTTAGGAAAATGGTATAGGTGGTGATAGACCCATACCAGCTGCAAATAATCAAGGTGACAATATTTTGTGTAACACTACCCTATACCTAAATTTTTCCTGCTAAAGCAGACTAGGGTGCATGCCCCCTAGGTTTAGCCATGTTCACTGAATCACTCGCGTTCATTAGGTGGATTGACTAGAGATTGATAAGACATTCCTTGGGCAAAAAGACCAGTTAGAGATGGCACTTGATTATTAGCTATGTGTGAACCGGGGAATGAAAACTGGTCTATGAACTGGACCATTCTGCCTTCATGTGGAAAACACATCACTCGAAAGAGTGAGGAAACAATAGCTCCCATGCTATAAATGTAGTCACGTCCAAGGAGTAGATTATAATCTAAAGGTGTTTGGACTACCATTATGTTCAGGTAGACGGTTTTCCTTCTCAAATTTATAGGCAAATTTGGAAGGATCCCTAACGATCGGCTAGTTCCTTTGTTGAAGCCTGTCAGATTTCGAACCTTAGGTAGAAATGATGGAAAACCAAGTGCTTTCCAAGCAATTGAGGAGAGGATAATCAAAGAAGCTCCTTCATCTATGATATTACCAACCATGATCATTCTCTAAGCTTGTACTATGATTCGGAATGGTACATTAGATAGTAGGCGGGGTTTGCCTAGTAGATTCCAATCGAAGGAAACAACTAGGTTGCTTGGAGGTGGGACTGAATAAATGGCCGGATACATCTCTGACGAACTTCCTTCCTGTGGTAAAGGAATGGGTAGATTTCCCCCATGTTCATCGAAGTCTGTGTTGACGAAAAGAATTTGAATGGTGTCGTTCTCATTCTCTTTGGTGACTGTATCATTTGAAGGTATACCTTCTGAAGACAAGATTGGGTTGACTGTCGTCTTGACCTATTGACTTTGGTCCAGTGTGGACTCAAAGGGTTTATCTTCAATGATAGATGCTTCGACTGACCACAATGGTGTGTCAGTTGGCTTTTCAACTAGTGATGGACTCGGCAAGAGTTTCTTGTATCCAGGAGGAAGCCGTAGCGGTGAAGCAAGATGGTTATCCAAGACTCTTTTAGCTTCATCTAGGAAGGTACAATGGTGGATGGCATGATCGCCTTCACATAGTGTAAAAGGAATTTTAGATCTTCTTTTTCTTCCATTGACTTCGTTTTCACTAGTTGACGGTGTATTTTCAACATGATCGTCAGAGGTTGAGGACATCGGATTGTGCAAGCGGGGAGACCAGTCCCTTAGATCCATGGGATGCAAGGACAATCTCGATGATAGTGCTCCCCTTTGTAAATGACACATGGAGATTTAGGTTTGGATGGTGCAGTGTGTGGATTTTCGCTAGACGCTACTTGGTTGCCCCCTTTTGCCATTGGATTCTTCTTCTTCTTCTCCTTCCCTTTCTTCTTCTTCTCAATTACTTGGTTTTTAGTTTTACTAGCTCCACCAAGCGAAGAGGAAGAAGAAGAGGGAGAAACAAACGAAGTAAAAGGTTGGGGGGTAGCTCTAGTATCATCCAGTTGTTGATTTGATTGCTCAGGAATCATGGTGCTTTGAACAATGGAGGTTGAGAAGAGCCATACTGGCAGGCCAATTATCAGTCCTGGAAGGGACAATGTGGCCATATGAGGTGCACCAACATCTCCCCAAGAGGATAAGGGACTAGGATTTCCCCCAGGGGGAAATCCTTGGTTGGTGGACTCCAGTTTCTCAAGCTAAGACCAATTAGGTTACAATGATGTTATTCCAATTAAAATAAATTTTATGACACTTTGACACAACTTGCTTTTTCAATTTTTAAGAGTCGAGAAAAAGCTAAAGATGACTCTAGTCACCTTTGATTTTTAATGAGCCTAAAGTGACAAGTGCTTAGATGGACCTTTTCTTTTAAGGAGTCTAAAAAGGTATGAAAGTGACTACTCTAGAAATCTAGATAGAGGGATTACCAAACCAATCGCAAAATTGCATAATACTTTTTACAGTACGACAGTCAATCTTCTCGAATGTTGTGTTCAGTGCATTGTGATCGATAGGGCGACAGACACGGCTTCCTAAGGATAAAGGATATAGCCTATTGTGGTCTCCCAATATATACTCGATGGTACGTGGGAGCACAAGTCCGTACTAGCACTTGTCGTCTCAAAGAGGAGGAATCACCCAACCTACGATGAAAGCGATAGTTACCAGACTTTATGACACCAGAATATGTCTCTAGCCTAGAATTCTAAATGTTGTGCGTTAGGTTCCAAAGCATTTTTATGTTCATTGAAATTTATTTTACAGTTGATCTTTCATAAGAAGTTTGCCTTTAAGTTTCACCGTGTGATGTAGATACACAACTCCTAAATATGCAATCTAAGATGATAAACAGTCGTTTATTTCTCTTTTGGAAATGAAAATCCTAGCTACTAAGGAAAGAGAAGCGAAATTCTTTCAAGATAGAGTAGAGAGCACACACTAAGATGCACTGTCCTAAATCAATTTCCACAAGCAATCTAAATGAAAATGCACATGCATGTATTTGTTTTCCAATTTCTTAATGTGTGAATGACAAAAGAAATTCTAAGTACAGATCTGAACTATCTTTCTTTCAAAGCGACAGTACTAAAAATTTTCTTTTCAAAAAATGAAAGGAAGACTAAGACGACACCTTGCGATTTTGAATTGAAAATTGCTTTCGACACTTGAAATACTACAAATTCAAATCAAATACAAGAGAAAAAGTGCAATCAACTATCAAAAAGAGGAGGATTCTTCTCTTTGACTGAAAACAACACTTGTGACACTTCAAAAGACGACAGTTCGATTAAGCTACTATTTTCCAAGGAGAACTATAAATTATGAAAAATACATAAAAACATTCACAATTTTTTATACAATGGAGGTTAAATAATGCAAAGGAAGGGAGTTTTAATAGTGATATATTAATCACAGACAGCAAAACTATTAAATAAAGTTGAACACAATGAAGACAAACCAAAATCTAGAGGCAGAAACAGTCTTATCTGATCATCACACCTGTAACATAGGGAAACAGGGATGCATCTCACCTAAAACACACGGGAGGTGCGATGCATCTAGGCTGTCAAAGGGAGACAGTGCGATGGTCCAAGGATGAGATTGGGCTTGGCTTTTGCTCATAGTTTGCAGCTTAGTTCAGGGATTTAGGATGAGCTAATGATAGTCAGTAAATACAAAGCATAGGGGCGGATCTAATGAGGTTACTTGAGCTACCACCAGGGCACTTACGATGTTTGCAAGTCAGATGTTTAATTCATAAACTAACTCAGATATTAACTGAAGCAGTGCTTATCTACTTTGCAGTTGCATAGCAAAATCAGTTCGAAGGCTAGCTGGCTTAACTTCAGGATTCATCTGTAGTTTATAAAGCAAACAAACTAGAAACAAGTAAACAAGTCATTCGCTCCCCAGTGGAGTCGCCATTTTGTTATCAGGAAAACTAGTGTCCATTCAGAGTTGCTAGTCCCACTAAGACGGGTGGCTATCTTAGAAACAAACAAACTAAAGTCACTTGTGTTTTCCTTTATGAGAAATAGATAAGAGAGAAGCAGAGAATACCAACCTCAGTCTTTCGCTTGGCTCCTTGCTTGTTTCCTCTCCCTTTTGACAGATATTTTCCACTCCTTCCTCACTTGTCCCACTTCAGAGAACACCTGTAGAGTCAAAGCATCATATTACCATCAAAGCATAGAGATCTATAATCATAAACAATATAGGATCAGATATATATTAACCATACAAATGCATATATCAATACACGATTCAGAGATATACAAGAATATGGAGGAAAACTCAAATAGCTTTATTGATAGAAGTAGTAGAAGAGAGTATTACAACCCATTGATCTAATCCAGTGCCATCCTCCCAGCATGAAAGCCCTCTTCACCTCATTAAAAGCTATATCACCCAACACTATCATGTTCCACAGAGAAACCAACAGCACTTCCTTACAAGATACAAAATTCCATCCTTTGGATCTCTAAGATAAGGGATCCATATATAGATGTTTGCAGGTGGGTGAGTCAGCTTCTGGGATTTTGATTAGTGTCATTTCTCTGATAGTTCTTGGTTCCACTTGGATATTTCATGATCTCTTACTCATCCCTGGGCGAATTCAGAGAGGCAAGTGTCAAAGGAGAAGTTTCTGGAAGATTCCATGATCATGCACCTTGCAAATTGTCTTTGTCGTTTGTCTACTCTCACCCATCACACCCTATAGAAGGGTTTTCAGTATGCATTGCACCCCCCGTGTGCAATAGGTGAGATGCATTGCACCCTAACCATGGAGTAGGTGAGATGGTCCAGTTTTGACCAATTCTGATTAGTTTTTCAAGGAGAACTTCTGGGAGATGATGTAATCAGTTGACCTTGTTCCTTTAGGGTATGAAACAACACTTTTAGGGGCTTAGAAGCCCTTGGTTTATGGACATATGATATTGGGGTTGCAGTACCCAACTATGTCTATAACAATAGCATGCTCATGGAAATCAATCGACACTATTGGGTACTATTGTCCCACAATGACCCTGCTCCTAAAGTACTTACCAACATACTGCTGCATGTTCTAATTTATTTTTTTCTAATGATGCCAAATCCTGCAATCGATTTCAATCACTCGACTGGGAATGTTCATGCATTCTTATTCTAAGCACATAATTTCCTTTATATTGAAATAAAATGGAAATAACCACAAATCGTACCTCATTGGTAGCTCATCAATAAGATATACTTGCAATCTTGTTCACTTCCTATCACAACAAGTCGAACTAACATCTTTGAACAAATCATCATGTATAAACATATTGCATCAAGTTAGCTCAAAACACAAACATCATATATCAACATTATAAATAACTTGTAACCATCATAAACAATAATCATATATCACATATAATCATCATATATGATAGTCATAAATCACATGCATAATAGAACTGAAATAAAATGCAAATACTTATCATTTCATTAATCCTTAGCTTCTACCTTTGCCTTTATTTCGTACGCACTCTAGATTGGTTGCCACACCATACAAGCACCTAATGCCTTATCCTCAACCATGTGCACATACCCATAGTGTGCATCACACACATACAACTACACATGTCATACAACACCATGCAATACATGCATCTAAACTAGTAACATATGGTACCACATGTACATAGTACGACTTGTACACTGAAACCACCTGCACAACGTGTGCAAAAAATCACATGTACATGGAACCACCTGAACACAACTCCACTTGTACAACATGTGCACAGAACCACATGCACACAACACCACTTGTACAATTATGCACACAACATGATACGTACATATAACCACATGCACAACACTAGAGAACCATATGCAATACTTGCACAACACTATCTATACCATCTTGTACATAACATTGCATAAACACATGTACACACACTATATATACACCACACTACATGTGCACACATCATCGATGCAACATGTACAAAATATACAACATGTACACAAAAATAGTACCACGCATCCAAAACCATGTTGTATTTACCACATAACTTTGCTTCTAATGTCTTATCCATGATTGTCCCATCATGTCACAGACCACACTATTTCACTTCGCTGATGTATCCCTCATTATAACTTGTCCATAACATAGAAATAGTATAATCACATAATATCAACTCATAACCATATGACATTGACCTCATATATTTGGCACGACTATTCTTCTTCTTCATTCCTCATAAAACAAGAACCTCTTCATGTCATTCACTTGCATAAGCAATCATTCCTCCACAAGAATGATCCTTGACAACCCTGTCAGCAAGTAACATAGATACTGTTGAAAAGTGTGCAACAAGAAATGCTTGTTGAGAATGCAACAAGATGATGGAGCTTAGTGGAAAGGAGTCTCCTTCACTAAGTGGGCCCGCAGGCTATTTTTGGCGCAAGTCTATTTTTAGACTATGTCTATTTTTAGACATATTGATCATGGTATTTGAGTTGCAGGATGCTATTTGTGGATGATTGGTCATGTTGGTAAAAATAGATGGACTTCTATTTTTAGACATATGGGCGGAGTCTATTTTTAGACTGCCAGGCTAAAAATAGAAAAGTCAAATATTATTATCTCACAATAATATTTGGACTATAAACTTAATCTTATTCTCTTGGAGCACTTCAGTTCGAGCTACGGATGTGGCACATGCAATTGCATGAAGGAAATACGTGGTTCTTATGGGTTAGTTGAATATTTGCATGCATGACTTCAGTTAGAACTCAAGTGAGTTGAGTTTAGTGGACTGGAGGTGCAGTTGATGGAGTTGTGTTCAGTTTAGCTTTGTTAAACTGGTTGTATTTAGTCTAACTGGCGAATAGACTAGAGATGAGTTGGGTGAATTAGTTATTAATTAATTCACAAGTTATTAACTCATAATACAACTAATGAATACATCAGTTAACTCAGTTGCATGTCAGTGCATGTTCAGTTCAGCAGGGACAGGTGTTAGAGAATCAGATTGCTATCAGTTGTGACTATAGTTGTGCATCAGATCTTGCACAAATCAAGGGATTGAGTATGCAAATGATTTTTCCCACATTGTAGCTTGTGCTCACGTTATTTAGCCAAGTAAATACGTGGTTGCCTTGGAATTATCATCAGTTCTTGAGCAGGTATTGAGCAGCGGAGGCAGGCAAGCAGCGAAGGAGATTTGAGCCAGTGATTGATTCAGATCTGAGCTGTATTGTGTGTAACAGAGGTGGAGATACTTGTGAGAAGTATTATGCTGTGTAATGTTACATGACTCAATCATTAATATACAGATAGTTGGGGTTTTTAGCGAGATGCTTTCCCCGGGATACATACTGTGTTAATGTGTGAATGCTCTTGATGTTTTATTGTTATTGACGCTGCTATATTGATGATCAACGTAGAGGAGCTTATGTATTGTGTATGTTTTCCACAATAGTACATGATCAGGATAATCTCTGTTGAATATGTGTTAAATTATTCAAAATTTTTACAATGTATTGAATATCCCAATGCTTTCCATTCCAATCGGTGGTGTTGATGTTGTACTAGGAGTCCAATGGCTACAATCTTTGGGTATGATAGCTATTAATTTTCAAGAACTTTTTTTGAAATTTTCTTCTTAAGGAAAGGAAGTTGAATTAAGGGGTATCGCAGGGAAACCGGGAAAGATAATTAGCTCTAACTGAATGACAAAGCTTCTAAAGAAAGAACAACGAGGTGTAATTGCACAATTATGTTTGCTAGAGGTTCCCTCATTGAAATCATCTATTTCTCCAGATCTCCAAGAAGTCTTGGACAATCATTCCAAGGTATTTGAGACTCCCAAAGGCCTCCCACCTATTTGTGATCATGATCATGCTATTCATTTTATTCCAGGAAGTGTTCCTCCAAACATCAAGCCTTACAAATATCCCTACACCCAAAAGAGTGAAATTGAACGTATGGTTGCAGAAATGCTAAAGGCTAGTATAATTCAACCTAGTCAAAGTTTTTTCTCTGCTCCAATAGTATTGATGCACAAGAAGGTTGGGTCATGGTGCATGTGTCTGGATTATAGGGAGCTCAACAAGCTTACTATTAAAGATAAATTTCCTATTTCTATCATTGATGAATTATTGGATCAATTGCATGGATCAATTTACTTCTCCAAGTTGGATCTTCGTTCAGGATATCATCAAATTAGAATGAAGATTGAAGACATTCTGAAAATAGCATTTAGAACTCATGAGAGTCAATATGAATTTTTGGTCATGCCTTTTGGCCTTACCAAAGCACCTTCTACATTTCAAAGTTAGATGAATTCCATTTTCAAACCCTTCCCTAGAAAATTTGTGTTAGCATTTTTTGATGACATACTAATCTACAACAAGTCTTGGAAGGATCATGTTCAACATGTTGATACGGTGCTCAAACTATTGGAGGAGAAACAATTATATGAAAAAATCTCCAAATGTTTCTTTGGATTACAAGAGGTGGAATATCTGTATCATATTGTATCTCATGAAGGTGTTAAGGTAGACCCTAGAAAAATTAAAGCCATTAAGGAATGGAAAATCCCCAAATCTATAAAGCATTTGCGAGGATTTCTTGGGTTGACAGCGTATTATCACAAGTTTGTTAAGAATTATGGGAGAATAATAGCACCTCTAACAACATTATTGAAGAAAGATGCATTTTCGTGGACTCCAAAAGCAACGAAGGCCTTTGAACATCTTAAAGAGGCAATGTGACAAGCATCGGTCTTAGCTAGGCCGGACTTCACAAAAACCTTTATTGTGGAATGCATGACTCATGAAATGGAATTGGTGTTGATTTTAATGCAAGAAGAAAGACCCATTGCTTTCAAAAGTCATCCAATCAAAGGAAAGTATTTACACAAAGTTATTTATGAGAAGGAAATGATGGAAATACTACATGCACTTAAGAAATGGTGATCCTACCTAATGCGAAGACACTTCAAAGTAAAAACGGATCATGATAGTCTTAAATACTTTTTAGAACAAAGATTATCTTTAGAAGAGCAGCAAAAATGGGTCACAAAGATGTTGGGTTATGACTTTGAAATCATCTACAAAAAAGGGAAGAAAAATGTTGTGGCACATGCACTCTCAAGAAAGGATGAGGACGTGGAAGCATTACTTTGCGCCATTTCTATTATCCAACCAGATTGGATAAACAAAGAAAGGGATGAATGGAAGAATGATGAATAAGTGTCGGCACTCATTCAAAAGATACAACAAGACCCCAGTACATTTAATACATTTAGCTGGAAAAATGATTCATTATGGTACAAAGATCAACTATACCTATGTAAGAATTCCCAACTCAAACAAAATATTCTTATGGAATTGCACACCTCTCCCTTAGGAAGGCACTCTGGATTTTTAAAAACTTACCACAGGGTTAAGAAGGAATTTTTTTGGGATAGCCTTAAATCTGATATTCAAAAGTTTGCGTCAAAATGTTTGGTTTTCGAACAAAATAAAGTTGAAACAATTAATACCTTAGGTCTATTACAACCTTTATCCATTCCAAGTCAACGTTGGGAGGAGGTTTGAATGGATTTTATCATAGGTTTACCCAAGTCCAAAGGAAAGAGTGTCATCATGGTGGTAGTGGATAGACTTACCAAGTATGCACACTTTTGTGCATTATCTCATCCATTTAAAGCCAGTACAATTTCTACTACATTTATGGAAACAATTCAAAAGATACATGGAAACCCAAAGATTATTGTAAGCGACAGAGATCCCATTTTCACTGGAAATTTTTGGACATTATTTTCTTGTCTTGGTACTCAGTTAGCTCATAGCTCATATTATCATCCTCAATCTGATGGGAAAACTGAGATAGTGAACAAAAGTTTGGAAGGATATCTCCATTGCTTTGTATCTGATAAACAAACTCAATGTGTCAAATGGTTGCCTCTGGATGAATGGTGGTATAACACTTCCTTCCATACTGCAGCAAAAATGACCCCATTTATGGCACTTTATGGATATCATCCACCATCCATCACATAATATTTAAGAGAAAATTCTAAGGTTAAAATAGTGGAAGATCACATCGAGCATCAACAACAAAGTTCTCCAACTCTTAAAGGATAACCTCACTTTGGCACAAAATAGAATGAAACAACAGGCAAATCAACATCGCAATAAAGAATTTTTGATGTAGGTGACTGGGTATTTCTACGACTACAACCATATAAACAAATGTCCCTCAAGCAAGCTAAGAAGTATAATAAATTATCGCCAAAGTATTATGGTCCATACAAGGTGTTGCAAAAGATTGGTACAATGGCATACAAATTGGAGCTCCCTGCAGCTTCCCGAGTGCACCCAGTTTTCCATGTTTCATGCTTAAATAAGGTTATATGTGCAAAGCTCCCAGTCCAAACAATATTTCCAAAACTTAACGAGGAAGGAAAAATCATATTGGAACTTGAAGCAGTCACAGAAACAAGAACTCGACAGCTACGAAATCGATCAATTCCGAAGTATCTCATCAAGTAGAATAACTTACCCACTAAAGATTCCAAATGGGGGGATGAGAATTTTATACAGAAGCATCTAGAAATACTCAAGTGTTGAGGACAACACTTTTTTGAAGGACAGGGGCATGTTAGGTCCCTATAATACTAGTGATTCCCCCATTACTATTGTTATTGTAGGCCTTATTGTTATTGTTGTGCCCCTCCCCATATTGTTATTATTGTGCCCCATAAAAGCCCACTATTGTTATTGTTGTTCCCTTATATTATTATTGTTATGTTGGCTTTGATTATATTGTGACCCCTTATACTCCTATATATAGAAAGGAAGTTTATTCATTTGTATCATCCAAGAATTATTCATTTGTGTAATGTAAAGGAGGTTGCCCCCTCGAAGAGGTTGATTTTGTCATTTATATATCTTTTCTTCTATTTTGTGAGTTGGTTGCATAACATATGTAGTCCTTTTATACCTAACTTTTGTTTAAGAATAAAATAACAACCAATAAATGAGATCCAGAAGTTTCCCATATGGTTTGCTAACAATTAGAAAACAATAAATATGTATCCACACATTTCTCATGTGGCTTGCTATTAATTGGAAAACTATAAATTGTTGGGTTGTGTTATATTCTTTCCACGTAGTTAACAGGGGGTTTGAAGGGCACCCGTAACCCCACTTTATGGGGTCCGGGGTAGCGCCCCGAAAAATTTTGGTTTTGGACCCTATGTTGGATTGGGCGGACCCACCTATGGTTTTGTGCATGATTTTCGCACATGTTTTTTGGACGCGATGGTTTTCGGTCCATGGTATTGGATGCGATGGTTTTCGTTCCATGGTATTGGATGCTTCGGCATGTATAAATATGTATTGTAACATTGAAAGGAACATAATGAAAATCAAGCTGGTAATCTCGGTTTTGGGATCTAGGGGAAAATCTCTGTGTATATGTGTTTTATGTGTTATTCTCTCGCATTGTTTATTTTCTGCGTTTTAGAATTCGTATGCAGGTAATTTATGTACGGTGTTAAAACCTACATAAATGACTCACTTACATAATTCCAAAATAGTTATTAACAACTCAATTAATCATGTCTAATATTGATCCAAATTAAAATAAAGGAACAACTATGTAACAACATTAACTTGTTAAACACACAGATGGAGAAGGCAACAGATAAGATAAATGTGAATTGCTTTTACTATTCAAATGATATACATTTATAATACATTCTTGTGACCCTTGGTCTTCATATACCAAGTGCTCTCTTGGACTCCAACGATTGTTCACATTCCACGACAACCTTTAGTAGATTATGTATCCAACATTCCCCACCCTTAATATGAAGGGGTCTATACGAGCCCAAGAAGAGATCTATAATACAAATATAAAATAATGCATAACAGTAATAAACTAAATGTTCTCTTTGAGATGATGGCATAAGGTGGGAGAACTCGAGGTCTCAACCGGTGATGGCTTAAGGATGACCACCAACATTGGAATGCTTAGTGCAATTCCTAGAACCCTTCCAAATCTGGCAATAAGTTGAACTTTTCTGCTAGAGGAAGTGCTCCCTATTGTTTTGAAAAGGGATACCTTTAGGATCTCAACCTAGAACGCTTAGCGTTATTCTCGGAACTCTTCCAAAGTTTGCAAGAAGCTAAAGTCTTATGCTAGAGGAAGTGTCCCTAATGCTTTGAAGAGGGAGACCTTCAACCCGGAAAAAGGGAGGTATGCAACCTGCAGTGGTTTAAGGAAGGCCACCAACCAAAGGTATGCTTAGGGATTCTATGTCTCTGGCTACAACTCTGAATTTGGGTATGGTTGTCTCTGGATGTAGGCTCAAGCAATAAGTTCATGTTGTTGCTCAGGCTCACTTGATGTGCCTTTGAAACTTGTATATGACCATCAATTACCCCCCTTTCAGACACAAGGTGAGATGATGGAGAAAACCAAACTACAATACTTTTAATACTCTAGAATAAATTCTAACATATGACTAAAATATCGTCTTGGTTTTTGAAGCCCATAGCAAAGAAGTGATCCATCCAAGGTGAATCTTTGTTCTTGCGGGAGGTTTATTTTTGAAGCATTTTTTTTTACTGATGATTGTGCTTACCACAGTGCTCACATGGATGAAGATCAAAACAATGATCTTTCGCATGGCCAGCTTTGTCACAATGTTGGCATTTAACAAATTTTGGCTATTGTGGAAAAGGAGTAAGATCTAAAATAGGTGTATGTGAACCGTTCTAAAGAAATCCATCACTTTGAAATTGGATTGGCTTGGTATAGTCTAGAATATGAAAGGACACGTCCTTGTCATATCCAAGACTAGTTATGTGTCTATTGTTGACAATCTCTTCCCAAGGTCTGATAATGGGCTTAGGAAGTGTAGTCTGAACTTATACATATGCATGCAAATTTTCTCCTGAGATGGGAAATGCATATGAATCAACCTCATTCTCATTGATTTGATTACCTTCTGACTATTGATGGGAGTCTATTTCAAATTCAAATTGAGGGTTGTTCTGGAAAAAAACAAGTTTAAAATGACGACTACATTGTTGTAGCTCCTCTTGCTTTAATTGAGATTCAAGCTGAAAAAATTCAATCTTTTTTGTGCATTTTGCAAACAGGTTCGAATATAAAAGATAGTGGTTTTACTTATTTGGATTGTGTCTTTAACAGTACATTGTATCAGATTTTTAAGGAACTCTAATACCTCAACAATTAAAGCCATTTTACAACAAATGCACCAATATTACAGCCAATACAAATGTCTTCTCTTGACCACAAAAGACTACTTGTATATAAAGTGCACAAAATACACTAACAACAACTTTATTTATTCATGAAGATAGCTCTATAAACAACGTGTTGGGTGATTTAATTGTTTGTTAAATCCCTAATATTTAATTTTCAACCCAGGGGTTTCATAAAACTTAGAAGCAAACCAAAATATATGGGACCTCAGATGCAACTATAATCAGCGTTAGAAGATAAGTCATGGAAACTGAAGAGAATGCAATTATAAACTAATTAGAAGTGCATATTACAAATATAAAATTTAACTAAGTAATTTCTAATTCATTATGTAATAAGCACGAGAAGCGGCTCCTAACTTAGGAGAACCAGATTTGTCCTTCTTCTAGAATACTACTTCATGAACAGAAATCAAAAACCACTAATGGACAATAGCTCAAGATGCATAAACAAATAATAGAAGAGGCTCCTAACTAAGGAGGTCCTTGTTGTTCTTCATTACAAATTCATTCATCATTAATGCCATTGTTGGAAAACTGGAAATTCATAAAATCACTTGAAACTAGAAAAAGAGAATGAATTTCAATTATTACTCTTATCAAATGGAAGAGAGCCTAACTTAGACCCTTGTTTTTCCTTTCATATGCTGATAAGATTTAAACTAAAATTCATTCGTTAATAATGAAAAATCTTCAAACATCTAAGTAATTAAACGAAAATAAAATCTATAATATAATAAAATGTTTCTTTGTTCCTTTTAGAGTGAGCTCAATTCTCTTAAGAACAAAGTGACAAACTATTCCATAGTTTCATATACTACATTAAGAGAATTTATATCTAAAACTATAGAAAGAAAACTTTATTCTATTCCATCATAAGTTAGGATACATGCTCCAAGAGTCCTCCCTTTGGAATGGAAGAGGTACTCCTATTTATACAAAAACATAAGCAACTAACTCATTAATGGAGATCCACTAATCCCTCCTAGATCCACAAATTCTTCATATGGTTACAACCAATATGAGACACATATTCCTTTATCCATGATTTTTCTCCATGATATATGCTTGACCCCTATCCCAAATATCCTTCAAATCTTCAAGAGAATTCGAATTTGAGTCTTGGAGGCCACATAAGAGTGTCTTGGAACCTTCCAAATCACCTACACATGTCACCAAACTCATTTCACCTTTAGGTATAAGCAAACACATGTTCTTTTTCTAAATTTTAATCATAAATTCACTTTAAATACATAAAATAAATAACTTTGGAAAATGAAAAATATGAACCCATATGGTAATGGAAATATAATGATAATGGGATGAAATGAGGTGACAAAATGAGGATAAAGGTGAAAATGGAGTGAAAGTGTATGTTAATTTTGCGGCCCAACACAACGTTAGTGCAACCATATAGCTCAAAGTTCACCGATATAATTTAATTCATGTTCAACCATATATCATGAATCACATATGTGCACAATCCTCAATGTACAATGCTCATTTTTAAACCAATGATATTAGCACTCAATATATAAAGAGCCTCCCAATTCAATATATAAAGATCCAATGAACCTTAGAATACCATGCACGAACTTCAACATAGTTCACATTACATGATTTCGTGGATATAAGAACAATGTCATCAAAATCATATAAGTAGTATATATATCCCAATCAATGCTCATGTACTTTCGACCAACGTACTTAGGAACTGATGGTCACAGTATTAAAAAAAAATCAATGCACAGATCAGTTAAATAACACCAACAGTTGGATTTGTAACACCTAGGCAATGACCCTGGAAAAAAAATGCAACATGAGAGGGACCTCAGCAAATTCAATTAAATGTAATGCTTGTTCTCATAGAAAACTTTCTCCAGTGCATCAATTGCAAAAATTTATGTCTCTACACATTGAATACTAGCAGAGCTCATCCAAATTTAGCAAGATCAATCAACCCTTCATTAACAACTCAATATTTGTTGGCTCATGGTTTCGTTGTTGACGCATGATTCTGAGAGTTGTAGCATTAGTGTAATTGTAGCAATGAACTGTGGCATCAAAGTTACAAAAGTGAATTGTGGCACCAGAGTTGTAGCAAAAGGGTTGTAGCACTAGGGTTGCAACAATGTTCCAAAGTTGTAGCAACAGTGTTTCAAAGTTACAAAAACAATACTCTAAAGTTGCAACAGTAGGATTCCAAATTTTTAACAACAATGCTCCAAAGTTGCAAACACTTCATTCCATCACTGATTTGTAGCATTAGGGTTCTAGAGTTGCAACATCAGGGTTCTAAAGTTGTGCAAATAGTGATCCAGAGTTGTAGCAAATAAATTTCATCGTTGAGTTGCATCATTAGAGTTGCATCAACAAAGTATAGCAACGGTGACCAAGATACACCCTATGGTGATATTACAACCTACACAACAACCTTTCTGACACTTTATCCTTGCAAATTAACTCAAAGATAAATACAAATATGGTCTTTATTCAATGTTTAACCATAAATTCATGTAAAACACTAAGGAAATGCAATGGAAAACACTTGATGTCTAAATCCCTAAGCATTGGAATGGACTAATACAAGTTCATAGGCAAGTGAAAAGGAATTAAAAATATGGAAAAGAGAATGCAAAAAGATGTCAATTATGAGACCTCTCTAAGTGAAAACCTAATTTTCCTCTAAATTTGACATGAAGCATCTTGGTGTTGCAAACTTATTTTTGGGCATTGAAATTAGAAGAGATCAAGAATATAGGAAATTGTAGTTAAATCAAAGGAAGTATATTGAGACAATATTGAAGAGGTTTTGTATGTAGGAATGTAAACTGATAAAGGTCCATATCATTGTAGGCTTAAGTTTATCTATAGATTAGTGTCCCAAGACATAGGGAGAGGAAGAGGACATGTCTCATGCTCCATAGTCAATGTGGTTGGAAGTTTGATGTATGCAATGGTTTGTACTAGACCGAACATTTCACATGCAATGGGAGTATTGAGTAGGTATATGTCAAAACCAGGTTATGAGAATTGGACAATAATAAAGAGGTTTTTCAATAATTTGTGTGTTACTAAATAGTTATGGATTGTACTACCAAGGAAGATCGAGTTTGGATAAAGTGTTTAACATACATGGCTTTGTTGATGCAGATAGTGCTAGAGATGTAGATCACAAAAGATCTATAAGTGGCTATGTGTTTGACCTATATGGAGGAGAAATTACTTAGATGAGCAAGACACAGTATATAGTGTCATTCTAAATTATATAAGTTGAATACATGACAACCACTCATGCAAGAATGGAGAAATATAGTTACAGAGATTTTGTTTAGGTATTGGGTTGGTACAATAAGTTGTAAGGATTTGTTTTGATAGTCAAAGTGAAATCGTTCTTGCAAAGAACCAAACTTATCATTCTGTGGCAAATCATAGTGATGTTCAATATCACTTTGTGAGAGATGTGATTGAAGGCAAGAAGGTGTTATTGGAAAAGGTGAACACTTTGAATAATGTAGTAGATTCATTAAAACAATATGTGAGCATTGATAAGTTCTCTTGGTGTAGAGAAATAAGAGGAATTATTTCCCTGCATTGTTGATCATGTACGCTCTTGGTCCCCTTTATGCAAAGAAAACAAAAAGTGGGAGAACGTTGGATATGCATTATATTCTTTACACAACTACAAAAATACATTGTATGTTATGTTGAGCACAAAGGGAAGGCTAGCAGCACCCCAGAATAGAGGTTCGGGGGTAATGACCCAAAAAAAAATTAGAAGTTTTTTGCATCCATTTTTGGCAGTTTTTGACACACAATTTTCGCTTTTATTGGTTTTGTAACATCCCCTAGTTAAAAGTTCATGTAATAAAAGTTAATAAATGAAAAATAAGACCACGAGTAAGGGACATGTATTCCAAGTTGAATGTTGGGCAAGACATCCTAGAGTGGGTGTTCATTTCAGTTATTATGGCTAAAGGAAATTGGCAAAGGCAATGGCTAAAGCATTTTTGGCACATTTATTTATGAAAATATAGGAGAAAATGAAGTTGAAAGGTCACAGGTTGCATGTGAGGAGGAAATTAAATGAACATAATGGAAAATGAAGAAAATAGAGGTTTCATTAATAAAAAGGCTTATGAGGATCAGTTGGCAAGCTTTGTCTCAGGTTTTGCATTAGATCAAGAAAGGAAAAGAAGGCAAGAGGAAGGAAGGAGAAAGAAAGGAAGAGAAAGATCAAGTAGCTACAACGGGGTTCTTTGTAGGTATCGATTTGCACGTGTGTTTTCCTTGCTAGATTTGGCATGCATGGTATTTCATGTGGTTCCTTTGTTGTTATGGCATGGGTTTTTCCAAGTGTGACAGTGTTTTTAGCCTGGCCTTTCCATTTCCAGATAGCCATGGTGTGATGGGGTTCTCATATTTTGGTTGAGTTGGATTGCTAGATGGATTTGAAGCCGAGTGAGTGGATCTCTGAAAGAAATAACACATGGCCTAGTGATTCTTGAACCAGAATGTGGATTGCGGTAAATCCACTGGCCTAGTGACCCCTTAACCAGACTGTGGGTCGCAGTAAATCCAGGTATTTTGTGCCTCAGTGGTCCTAGGAATCCTCGACTAGTTAATGGTGGGATATACATTAAATCATAGAGGTGGTTGCCCTTGATTAGGCCTAGGAATCCTTGCCAGTGAATGGTTGGATATACGTTAAAGCCTAGAGGGTGAAGTCTCAATTTAGGGCCTAGTGAACCCTAGATCGCACTGTGGATTACGATAAAGCCTCAGATTCTAGGAGATAGGAAAATTCCTCACAGTGTAAGTGGATAAATTCGATAGCATCCATGCTTGTTTTGGCCTAGTGATCTGGTGGAGATCATAGTAAAGCTTGTTATTACATGTTTATTGTGTTGGCCTAGTGATCTGGTGTGGATTGTAGTAAATCCTAGTTTCTATTTATGAGGGTGAGGTGGTTTAGCCTCAGGATGCCCTGGTTGGTTCTTTTGGTTTGAGTCCCACATTCATGCTTGGAATATGGCAAAGGGGTGACTGGCTAAAGAGATATTTGGCTCAGCCAATCTATGGTCGAGTAGAATGTGGTAGTCCCGTACTGGGTTGGCTTTTGCATTCATTAATAAGAGGTTATTTTCTTGGTATCTTATGTGTAAAAGTACTAGTTTATATGTGGATTTTATGGCTGATGTATCCTTGGTATTTTTGTTGTTATTATGTTGGTTATAAGCATGTATTATGACAGTGATGATTTAGGTCTCTCCTCATGTCTTGATTTTTAAATGAATGAATAATGTATCTATGACCTAATAGATGATAATGTAGCTAATGATATAAGGGTGCAATGCTTCTTAGCGATTCTCAGATAAGTATGAGACCCCTGTGCTTAAATTTGTTGTTTACACCTATAGATTACATATTTGTGATATGTTTGATGAAATGCCTGCCGTGGCTAGTGGAGGTCCAGCTAAGCCCTTGTTCAAGTTATTGTATTTATATCATTATTCCCTTGTTATATTTATGTTCTGAAGGCGTCATTTAGTTCTGGGCAGTGACCTAGGCTTTGGGCATGAAAAAGTGGCTCAAATCCCGAAGATGTTGGCACAACACTGAGAAGAAAAGTCCCTGGACATTGGCATACCATGTTGTGGGAGCATCCATGGCCTTCTAGATGCATGCATTCCCATATCATGGAAGCGTCCAGGGGTTAAATGGTCTAAAAACTCAGTGGGACCCAAGGGCTGGTTACCTATGAGGTTGGGATGGTTCCTGGGATTCCTGTTGCTGATGTGGAAGGTCTGTATGGTCTGTTTTCTTCAGTTCCACTTCCCTAAGGTAACTTAGGAGGTCAACTCATATCATAGTGGCCTCTTGTCATATGTTTACCCCGGTTCGTTGGTTACTTGGGTAGATGTGGGAGGAGGGTGTTACAGGTTTTATGGTGCATGGTGATTTAGCCCATGGCTTTGTATTTTTTCTTAAGGAACTATGGTTTTACTTTAATATATGGTAAATGGATTGGCGGTTTATGTATGTTGCAAGATATACATATTTTAGTGTAATGTTTTAAAGAGGAATATTGCACAAATATTTATAGTTTTCCCAGTTTGGGTTTGAAGGGTAAATTCTTAGTGCTAGTATGTCTGTGTGTCAATGCATCTTTTCCATTTTATTAAGAATCTATTTGCAACGACTAATTAAGAATCTATTTGCAACAACTAATTATATAGGGATAAAACATACACTGGTCTGGTATATGTCAATGCCTTGTTTAATTTCTTATTATCCCTTTATTTCTTGTTGTGTCAATTATCATGCATGTTGTCTGAATCCTTAGTTGGTCATTGTCAACATTGCATTTTTGGAGACAAAGAAATACAATTACCAACTTCCAAGAATTATATAGCATCCACGATGTCTTAAACACATCACTACTAAGGCTCCATAAAGGGGAATTGATTATGAATTTAATTTCCCTATCCTTCACACCCCACACCACAATCTTTTGGTCTAGAGATATCCACTAATTTTTTGCACAGGGGAGTAGCATCATGATGATGTCCTTTCAAGGTCATCCCATGCCCTTCACATGAGGAATTCCCATTTATTTATCTAAAATCATATTCTTAAAATTGGTTTTAAAAATTCTTCCTTTATTCTCCAAAGGCTTGAGACAATCACCATTATGCTTGGAATACTCTTTCCCCCACTACAGCTTAACCACCCTGCTAATTTCCTAATATAGTAAATAATTTCCACATTTTATGAAAGTATTGCTTATCATTACAATACGATTATATTAGAATTTCTTCATTGCCTAGGGGACCAATTCCTCCTTCAAGATTCCACTAATTTGCATTATTCCAAGGGCTAATTATATTGCTTGATTAGCTAATTTAGCAACCATAGAATTAAGGTCCCTAAGCACATGTTTCTCTTAGATGTTTGCGAATGAGGTTACACTTTTCATGATTATATTATGAAGAAGATTTAGCTTGGAGTATGAGGGAGCAGTTCCAAGAACAAGATTACATATTGTATTGTTAGAGTCCCCTATCATCAAGAGGGATCTGATTGGAAAGGATGTGGCCAAATTGATGCCTAAGTATTAGAATCTTTCCTGGGTTCCATGAAATAATATACTTCAATTTGTCCTTTAGGGATTGTTTTATCTACTACAAAACCCTCCAAAATGTTGGTTTACACTCAATTTCAGAGCCTGCATTGGTCTTGAACATTGTTGTCGCAAACATCGAAGCTTTTTCATGAGATTTCTTGAAGTGTTTTGTCCCTTTTTGCATGTTGAGTAAATTGTCTCCATTTGGCAAGTTTGGTTGTCACACAATGTGTATAAGCATATTCTGATGGATTCAATGGCATATATTTGTGTATATGAGTTTTTTCTAACTATGTAAACATCCTTTGCACTCATTCACAAAGTTCTGAGTACTGTCGCACAAGTGTCTTCACGGTCATCCCAAAGTCTATCTTAAGTGTCACACATGTCGTAAAGTTGTCGCATAGAGGGAAATTATTTGTTCATGTGTTTGGATGATCTATGTTTTAGTGTCATCAAAATATTCGAAGTGTGTGATCACAGTCAAAGTTCATCACTGTTCACACCAATCTCACTGATTTCACACTTAGCCATTTTCGGAAAAAATTCTTGATCGAGCAACCTAGTTTCACCGGGCCCCTATTGACGTACGCATTGTGTAGTATCAGTCATCTATCTATGACCTTGATGCTTGGGACTACACAATACGCATATTCTGCCTCCCAGGACTATTGCACTATGCAGTTTCTATGTCCAAGCCTCAGCCTTGACCTCCAAAATTGTGTAGTCATGTCCCCAGCCAGGCTTAAATTGCGCAATTCACATCCTCGAGCCTCAAGCTCATCCCCTGAGCCCTTGAAATACATAGAAACATATTTTTCCAACCTTCCTAGACTCCCATAATTGTGCAATTGGCTCTCCCAATTCCCATTCCATCAACCTGTCCCACTAGCTCCGGAAACTACATAGTCTTGTCCCTCAAACCTACCTGAATTGCACATTACGTAGTCTCAGGGTTCAAGGTTTTCCCATGGTTGTTGGAAATGCACACTGCATAGTCAATTAACCCCTCTTCCCAGCCTATCACTTGTTCTGGGCTCATTCGGTCAATCAGAATGCATCATCTTAGACTAGAGGATTTTCGGATTGATGTCATCTCGTCATGAATGAATTGCAGGAACCGGTAACTTGAGTGAATTGCAAGAAGATGTACCTTATCATGTCATGAAAATATGATGAAGAATGAGAAGGAGTGGAGAATGCTTAAATACTCTCTTGTACCTAAACTTACAAGTTGATCGATCAAGAGAAAGCGGAGGGACAATAGTTTGTGGCCACTATCCAAGACTTGAGATCATCGAAGATTCCTCATCACCTGTTAGGTCCCTATAATACTAGTGTATTACCTTATTATTATTGTCATTGTATCCCCTTATTTTTATTTTTGTGCCCATGTTTTCCTCATATTGTTATTATTGTGCCCCATAGAAGCCCACTATTGTTAATGTTGTGCCCTTACATTATTATTGTTATGTCGGCTTTGACTATATTGTGACCCCTTAGACTCCTATATATAGAAAGGAGGTCTTTTCATTTGTATTATCCAAGAATTGTTCATTTGTGTAATGTAAATGAGGTTTCCCCCTCGAAGAGGCTAATTTTGAAGTCGTTGACCTATATTTTATTCTATTTTTTGAGTTGGTTGCATAACAATTGGTATCAGAGGTTTGGACTCTAGGGTTTCGCTGCTTTAAATAGATCATCATGGAATTTTCACTATAACATTATTATACGGTTTTTCAGAAGCTAAAATAAAACCCATTTGAGCCGAAATCTTGATGAACTTCGAGTACAAATTTCAGATCTTGTATCGCTATATTTTCGGATATATGATCCAAGGAAGTTAGGGTTTTTGCAGGTTCCCAAATTATATCTCAAATAGGTGACCTAGGGAACGTAATAACTTTCTCTCTGAGCATCAAATTGAAATTTCGTAAAAAGGTACAAAAAGAGGACGGACTATAGTTTTCTTTTTATTGGTTTCATGTCCGAAGGTCGAAACAGTGACACATGGCACTTCATACAAGTTCACTCTATTGAACCAATTTATAATCCAGTCATCGTGGGAGATCTGGAATAACGCTTTCTTGGAGAATACAATCTTTATCAAACTTATGGGGTTAGAATGAGGACTCAGAGGGATACCACAGGATGAAATTTCCGAACTTGGAGATCCGAAATTACAGAGATACAACAGATACAATATCAAACTCCTACAAAGCCAAAAAAGGTGTGTAGTATTTTTAAAATTTTGCATAAGTTTGGTTTGAAAAATTAGTTTGAAGGAATTCAAAGGACATAGTGAAGAATAATTATCATTAATTGATACCCCGAAGAAAGAAAATGGAAACACCTAGTAAGCAACCTAAAAGCTCTAACACTCATGAAGAAGAGGAAGAAATGCAACATGATATATCAAAATTACGAGACCAAGTGCAACAAATTTCACTCTCACAAAAAGTAGCAGAAGTTAAGATGGATGGTTTAAAGAAAGGCATGGAAGCTAAGATGAATGGTTTAAAGAATGGCGTGGAAGCTAATATGGATGGTTTATAAGTAAACATTGAATATTTGAAGAAATACATGGAAGGTTTCAAAGGAGATTTGACAAAATGGCTACAAGAAATGCTTCCTAATGGCGAAAAGGTAGTAGAGGAAACTCATGATTAGAACAAAAGAAATGTCAGTCATGATTTCATAGACTCTAACATTAGATTGAAGACCCACCATGTTCCAAAGATAGATATGAGTAAGTTTGATGGCAAGGATCCCGTAACATGAATACTACAGATGGAACAATATTTCGATCTCCATAATGTGCAAAACACAAAAGGTACGCATTGCGACTTTATATTTGGAATCCAATCAGTTTGTATGGTATCGATCGCTTTTCTTTCATAAAAAAATTGTCACTTGGGCAATTTTTACAGAAGAAATGATAGCACGTTATGAGGATACAAAAAGCAACACCTTTTTTAGTCAATTGATAAATCTCAAACAAAAAGGTTCAATGGTGGAGCACATTGAGGACTTCCAAAAATTGAATATAAGGGTAAAATATATTCTTGAGGAGAATAGGATTGATGTGTTCATAGGGAAATTAAAAGATAACATCCATGAGGTTCGCCTTTGGGAACCTGATCCATTGGAGAAGGCATTCAGGTTGGCAAGAAAAATTGAAAGAAAAATTATGGCAACAAGGAAGCCTACCAATAGAAACTATAAAGATGGAAGTGTTGTTTCTCCTAGCCATCCACAACATACATGGTTGACACCACAACAATTGGAAGAAAAAATAGCAAAAGGAATTTGTTACAGTTGTGATAGAAAATACATTAAAGGTCATAAGTGTGCTGACAATAAATTATTTTACATAGATTGTGAAGAGGAAGAAGAAAAGGAACAAGAAACATCAAAAGAAGAGGATACACACCAAGAACAAAGCCTAGAGAAAGAAGAAATGAATCCAGCCATATCTTGTAATGTATTGGCCGGAATAACACTCCTCAAACTATCAATATAGAAGGACATATCAAGAAGAAAAAGGTAATAGTGTTGATTGATTTGGGAAGTACCCATAATTTTATTCATTGTAAGATAGCGAATGAATTCAATGGCTTCCTATATCCAACACCAGAGTGTCAAGTGATGGTTGAAAATGGAAGAACCATAAACTACTCTAGAAAGTGCCATAATATCAAGCTATCCATGGGAGAATATGTTTTGAATGGTCCAATGCTTTCCATTCCAATGGGTGGTGTTAATGTTGTACTAGCAGTCCAATGGCTACAATCTTTGGGTACGATAGCTTTTAATTTTTAAGAAATTTTACTTAATTTTTTTTAGAAGGAAAGGAAGTTGAATTAAGGGGTATCACGGGGAAACCAGGAAATATAATCATCTCCAACAGCATGAAAAAGCTTCGAAAGAAAGAACAACGTGGTGTAATTTCACAATTATGTTTGCTAGAGGTTACCACGTCGAAATCATCTATTTATCCAAATCTCCAAAAATTCTTAGACAATAATTCCAAGGTATTTGAGACTCCCAGAGGCCTCCCACCTATTCATGATCATGATCATGCTATTCATTTGATTCTAGGAAATGTTCCTCCAAACATCAGGCCTTACAGATATCCCTATGCCCAAAAGAGTGATATTGAACGTATGGTTGCAGAGATGCTAGAGGCTGGTATAATTCAACCTAGTCAAATTTATTTCTCTGTTCCAGTAGTATTGGTGCACAAGAAGGATGGATCATGGTGCATGTGTCTAGATTATAGGGAGATCAACAAGCTCACTATTAAAGATAAATTTCCCATTACTGTCGATGAATTATTGGATGAATTTCATGGAGCAATTTACCTCATCGAGTTGAACCTTCATTCAGGATATCATCAAATCATAATGAAGACTGAAGACATTCCAAAAATAGCATTTAGAACGTATGAGGGTCATTATAAATTTTTGGTCATGCCTTTTGGCCTTACCAATGCACCTTCTACATTTGAAGATTTGATGAATTCCATTTTCAAACCCTTCCTTAGAAAATTTGTGTTAGTGTTTTTTGATGATATACTAATCTACAACAAGTGTTGGAAGGATCATGTTCAACATGTTGATAGAGTGCTCAAACTATTGGAGGAGAAACAATTATATGCAAAAAGCTCCAAATGTTTCTTTGGAGTAAAAGAGGTGGAATATTTGGGTCATGTTGTATCTCATGAAGGTGTTAAGGTAGACCCTAGAAAAATTAAAGCCATTAAGAAATGGAAAATCCCCACATCCATAAATCATCTGCGAGGATTTCTCGGGTTGACAGGGTATTATCGCAAGTTTGTTAAGAATTATGGGAGAATAGAAACACCTCTAACAACATTACTGAAGAAATATGCATTTTCTTGGACTCCAGAAGCAATGAAAGCCTTTGAACATCTTAAAGAGGCAATGTTCCAAGCACGGGTCTTAGCTACGCCAGACTTCACAAAAACCTTTATTGTGGAATGCGATGTTTCAGGAAATGGAATTGGTGTTGTTTTAATGCAAGAAGAAAGACCCATTTCTTTCGAACGTCGTCGAATCAAAGGAAAGTATTTACACAAAGCTATTTATGAGAAGCAAATTTTGGCAATAGTACATGCACTTAAGAAATGGCTACCTTACCTAATGGGAAGACGCTTCAAGGTAAAAACAGATCATGATAGTCTTAAATACTTTTTAGAACAAAGATTATCTTCAGAAGAGCAGCAAAAATGGGTCATAAATATGTTGGGTTATGACTTTGAAGTCATCTACAACAAAAGGGAAGCAAAATGTTCTTACAGATGCACTCTCAAGAAAGGATGAGGATGTGGAAGCATTTCTTTCCGCCATATCTATTATCCAACGATATTGGATAAACGAAGCAAAAGAGGAATGGAATAATGATGAAGAAGTGTGGGCACTCATTCAAAAGTTACAACAAGATCCCAGTACATCTGATACATTTAGCTGGAAAAATGATTCACTATGGTACAAAGATTGGTTATACCTCTGTAAGAATTCCCAACTCAAACAAAATATTATTATGGAATTGCACAACTCTCCCTTAGGAGGGCACTCAAGATTTTTAAAAACTTACCACAAGGTTAAGAAGGAATTTTTTTGGGATGGCCTTAAATTTGATATTCAAAAGTTTTTAGCGAAATGCTTTGTTTTCCAACAAAATAAAGTTGAAACAATTAAGATCCCATGTCTATTACAACCTTTATCCATTCCAAGTCAACGTTGGGAGGAGGTTTCAATGGATTTTATCATAGGTTTACCCAAGTCCAAAGGAAAGAGTGTCATCATGGTGGTAGTTGATAGACTTACCAAGAATGCACACTTTTGTGCATTATCTCATCCCTTTAAAGCTAGTACAGTTGCTACTGCATTTATGGAAACAATTCAAAAGCTACATGGAAACCCAAATATTATTATAAGCGACAAAGATCCCATTTTCACTCAAAATTTTTGGACAGAATTATTTTCTTGTCTCGGTACTCAATTAGCTCATAGCTCATTTTATCATCCTCAATCTGATGGGAAAACTGAGATGGTGAACAAATGTTTGGAAGTATATCTTCGTTTCTTTGTATCTGATAAACAAACACAATGGGTCAAATGGTTTCCTTTGGCTGAATGGTGGTATAACACTTCCTTCAATACTGCAACAAAAATGAACCCATTTATGGCACTTTATGGATATCCCACCATCGATCACATCATATTTAAGAGAAAATTCTAAGGTTCAAGTAGTGGAAGATCACATTGAGAATCAACAACAAGTTCTTCAACTCTTAAAGGATAACCTCACTTTGGCGTAGAATAGAATGAAACAACGGGCAGATCAACATCCCAAAGAAAGAATTTTTGATGTAGGTGACTGGGTATTTCTATGGCTACAACCGTACAAACAAATGTCCCTCAAGAAATCTAGGAAGGATAATAAATTATCACCAAAGTATTATCGTTTGTACAAGGTGTTTCAAAATATTGGTACTATGGCACACAAATTGGAGCTTCCTATAGCTTCCCGATTGAACCCAGTTTTCCATGTTTCATGCTTAAAGAAGGTTATAGGTGACAAGCTCCCAGTTCAAACTATATTTCCAGAACTTGACGAGGAAGTAAAAATCATATTGGAAACCGAAGCAGTCACAGAAACAAGAACTTTACAACTACGAAATTGATCAATTTCAAAGTATCTCATCAAGTGGAAGAACTTACCCGCTGAAGATTCCACATGGGAGGATGAGAATTTTATATAGAAGCATCCAGAACTACTCAAGTGTTGAGGATAACACTTTTCTAAAGGAGAGGGCCATGTTAGGTTCCTATAATACTAGTGTATTCCCTTATTATTATTGTCATTTTATCCCCTTGTTGTTATTTTTGTGCCCATGTTGTCCCCATATTGTTATTGTTATGCCCCATAGAAGCCCACTATTGTTATTGTTGTGCCCTTACATTGTTATTGTTATGTTGCCTTTTACTATATCATGAACCCCTAGACTCCTATAATTAGAAAGGAGGTCTTGTCATTTGTATCATCCAAGAATTTTTCATTTGTGTAATGTAAAGGAGGTTACCTCCTCGAAGAGGATGATTTTGAAGTCGTTGATCTATCTTTTCTTCTATTTTGTGAGTTGGTTGCATAACATCACCAAGCCATGTGGAGGTGAAAAGAAAGCATCTTCAAGAGGACATCTAGCACTTAGCAGCACTGGTGGATTGACATTTCCACGTCATCAAGAAGTCCATGTCATCATTTTCATGTCATGGCATGTCATGAATGGTATATGCCACATCACTAGTGTGGATCATGTTTATTATATTCAAAATGTCTTGTAAAGCGGAAGTCCAAAGGGCACACATGGAATGTAAAGAGTCATGTAAGTTGAAAAGTCATAGGAAGTCAAACAGTGATGAGGGTAATCAAAGAGTCACCCTTGGTTATACATGCACCCTCATTGTATGATCAAAGTACTTTCCACCTTGGCTCCTCCCACAAGGAATTAGAGAGATAAGCTAGTTCTTTGAGGAGAAACGAGTGGCTCCAATGTTCCACTACTAGAGCTAGTGATGTACATTGTAAACTTGTGTCTTGGAACTTTTACTTAATAACAGAAGCCTTCAATGCTAGCACGCTCTTCATGCATGTATTATGAATGTTTGTAACACTATTATGCGGATGTTTGTATTTCATGTTTTCTTTCACATGTGCTAAGATAGTTGAACTATTTCATTTATTTTAGTACTTATATTATTGAGAATGTATTGTAATGGTTGTTATTGTTGTCCTATCCTTGTGGACTATTCTATGGGATATTAGACATATATTTCTTCATTTTTTGGTTGTAACGATCATTGCATCCTCTGTGGACTATTTTGTTGGATGTTAAACAGATCCTTCTGGTTCATGCATGTCTCTTCTTGGGTTGTAATATTACCTCTCACTTAGAGTCTCACTTTTCTCCCCTCTCTATAGTAGAAGAACCTTGACACATTCACAACTGAACACTCACCAGGACACCTTATTTATTTTCAAAGACACCATTGCATCCCTCTCTCTTTCTAACAGTTAGAACCAAGAAAATCTTTAAGGATTCGACAACAACCCCAATCTTACTTCCTCTAGTCAAAGCATTATTTTTCCGAGAAACTCCCCTATGCACGTTCCTCAAGTTGGTAAATCTTCTCATACTGAGACTGCATAGCCTTATGAACTCACATATGAACAGCTCCAGGCCATCTGCCCCATCACTTGAAATTTTTCTAGAAACATTGGATAGATACCTGGAATAGAAACTCTTCCATATTTTCTGAAGAAGAAACAAACCACCCCTATTGGGATAGTGGTTTCAACAATTGAAGAGTTGGTTCTCACCATCCTTGAAAATTTAAAAACTTTGAAGAAAACATAGAAAAAATAGAACATCCTCCAACCTTTAATGGTGGTGATGGTGATAACATAGTGCTCTCAGACGATACTTTCTGTGGGGTGGGCGAAGAAGAACAAAACCAATTAGACTAAAGCATAAGGGGAAGACAACGAAGAGGACATGGCAGACCAAGATATGGATTGGATGTCTCAGGACCCACTTACACTACAAGGTGTGTAACACAAGATTCCAAGGCATCCAGAAAAGCTCCTAACGAAGTATGACCTTGACAGAGCAGTAAAGGTGGAGGACCATCTAGACAAATTCTACCTACATCTACAAGCACTTGAGGTACGCTATGATGATGTTGCATTCAGATTTTTTCCTTGTACCTGAGATGGTAGAGAAGTTGTGTGGTATCATAGTCTTCCTTCGAATTCCATCCAGAATTGTAGGGGGTTTAAGAAAATTTTCCGTGAGAAATTTACTGATGACAAGACCCCCACCATGTTATTGAAAGAGCTGGGCAGTCTCAAGATGGAGAAAAGGAAAAAGTGAAATATTTTAATCATAGGTTTAACAGCATTTTGAATAAGTTCTCAGCAAACACTAAACCTCATGACTCCATCACCATCGATTATTACACTTCTGCCTTACCAACCAACATTGCGCAGTTTATAAAGAGAATTGTGAATTAAACATTAACAAAAAATTATTAAGAGGCAATCGTGGTTGAAAAAGACTTACACGTGATTGGATTCATTTCAGATGATGAACCAGCTAAAGACTCCAAGGACATGGGTGAAAGGTCTCAAGCCTCTGTAAGTAAGGCCAAAGAGAAACAAACTATTAAACTTGAGAGCTTAACCCGTATTGTCAAGAATTTGTCAAATGAGTTGGTAGAACTAAGGCAAAGGTCAAGCGAGACTGCTGTGAGCAGTAAGCCTCCTAGGTTCAACCTGTTTAGAAGGACTGCAACTTCCAGTAGTAGCAACAACCAAACCACTAAGTTTTCATAGAGCTCCAATGTTGTATTGAATATTGAAAACATGGGCAGAGATCAATATTGTTTGTACCATCAAGAGTACCATTCCGAGAAAATGTGCCCATAGTGAAATTAGGCCATGAGCATTCTTGGTATGCATCTTGTTGATGCAGTAATGGTTGAGGAGCAGACTGAGCCTGCAAAAGAAAAGCCAGAAGTTGTTGCAGCCGAAGAGACTCCGAATGTGGAGCATGCAGTAAACATGTTCAATTGCATACTCACAACCCAAAAGATTAATTCCTCCAAGTTATGGCCTAACCCATTAGTAGACCAACTAGTACAATTTGAGAAGCCAAGGATAAGTTATTGCACTAGAGTTGATGAAGCAAAAAATCAAAGATAAATTGTTAAGAAATATTAGTCCACCCGTTAGCTCGGCACGGAACACTCAGAGAAATTCTGGTAACCCAGCCACAACGAAAATTGCTTCCGTAAGTAATAAGAAAAGATTGACATCCCGGAAGTCACATTCCAAGTTATGTCCCCAGACACTTCGACAATCCTTCTTGTTGTATATTACAACATAGTTGAAAACATGAAGAAGGTTCATGTGAACATTTCAATTTTTTAACTAACAAAGGTCACGAGCCAATGGGACATCCTCTTACGCACACTTGGGAAGTGCACCGCAAGTAATGATGCATCTTTTGACAAGGGATTTGGTATGTCTTTTGGTTCCCTTGAATATGTACTTAATGCTTTAATAATGGATGCAAATACACTCTACCCCCATTTTCTGTTAACTTTTGAAATCTTTAATTTCAATGTACACAATTGCTTGGTTCATTCTGGTGCATTGGTGAACATAATTCCATTATCTGTCGCCAATAAAATCAACGCAAAATGGGACAAAATAGATGCACAAATTATTCAGTTGGACAAAAATCGCATCCATGCAATTGGTGAACTCGGAGATGTGATCATTCGTTTATCATCTAATGAGTGAGTCCACCAATGTATCAACATAGTGATTGTGGACATTCCAGAAGCATATGGAGTGTTGTTGAGCAGAGACTAGTCCAGCAAGCTACAAGGGTACTTTTCTATGGACTGGTCACATTTATGGCTTCTGTATAAGGGAAAAAATAATCAGATATCAGCGAATTCAAAAACATACATGAAACATATTGTCACTCCCTTGAATGGACAAAATGAACCGGTGACTTTCATTGAACTTATCTTCAATAATTGCTTCCAGGAAACCCAAGTAGGGTGATATCTTGCACAACCATCCCCAGTCCCACTAGATACACAGTTGGAGATCCTTTGTAGTCCAATTGGTGAAAATGACATTTATACAGTTAGTAATAGTAATAATAGTACTAGTTTAGTTCCCAGTCCTTGTACATATGATATGTGGACTTTGTACTTTGATGGTTCCAAAACATAGGACGGCTCTAGAGCTGGTTGCATTTTAATAGACCCACTATAGAGAAATCATTTGATCTCTAGTCGCTTGGAATTTGAGTGCACAATCAACACTACAAAATATGAAGCACTCATCTTGGGCTTGTAAAGATCCATTAACCTCAACATTGTTATCCTAAAAGCAGTAGGTGATTCAGAAATTTTGGTGCAACAGGTACGCAATATGATACATTGTGTGTCACCTCATCTTATAAGCTATCAGCAAGAGGTATGGCGTTTGATTTCACATTTCCAAGATTTTAATATCATTTTTGTTCCAAGAGTGCATAACGCAGTTGCGGATGAATTAGCAAATTTCACTGTTAGTTTGTCACCGTTAAGGGACGGTTTTCTGTTGAAATTCCTTATAACCCATTTGTCCTCAATAATGTCACTACTTTACACGTTTTTTATGATGACCAATAGATATTGTGCTTCATGGCGAACTTTGATGTGTTCAAAGACACAGTGATCGATGAGGACAAACACAAAAAGGAATTGCAGGATACATCCAGTGCAAGTAAATGAAATCTCATCCCAAAGGGTGTGGTATCATTGGAAAAGTTGTATGACTTGAAGAATCGCTTATGGGGACCTATTAATGCTAAAACCTATACTTCCACCCTGTCGCACGAGTAGATTAACTTGGGAACAAAAAAAGATCTAAAGTACGTCAATCTTGGTACTCGTTGTGCACCACAAGAGCGGCAAGCCTTTATCTGCCTATTCAAGCAGTACTGAGATGTGTTCATGTGGATGTATGATGAGCTTAAAACTTATGACAAGTGAATCATCCATCATGTGATACCAATAAAAGAGGGGGCCAAGCCATTCCAACAAAAATTGAGAAAAGTACATCCAATGTTTCAACATCTTATTCAGAAAGAGTTAAGGAAATTGTTGAATGATCAAATCATATATAGAGTACGACACTCAACTCGGGTGTCAAATTTGGTCCCAGTAAGAAATAAGTCCGGGGAAATCCGCTTGTGTGTTGATTTATGAAATCTCAATTGCACCTCGGACAAGGACAATTACCTCCTGCTGTCCATGGAACAAATGTTGCAAACAGTATTGGGGTCAAAAATGTTTTCTTTGCTAGATGAGTACTTAAGATGCAACTAGGTTCTAGTTTCATATCCTGACAGACTTAAGACCACCTTCTGCACAAAATGAGGCACATTCACTTTCAGGCGAATTCAATTTGGGTTAATCAATGTCAGTGCAACATTTCAACATGCTATGGACATCACTTTCCACGGGCTGATTGGACCAACAGTGGTGGTTTATCTTGATGACATAACAGTATTCTCCAAACACAGGTCAGACCACATACGCAACTTAAATAAAACTTTCGAGCAACATGGCAAGTACGAGATATATTTAAATCCCAAGAAAATTATCTTCACAGTGTCCGAGGGTAATCTCTTGGGACACATTATTTCCAAAAGTGGGATTAAGGTAGACCCTGATAGGGTCAAATCTATTGCATAGATTCCCTTCCCAGTGAACAAGAAGGCCATGCAGTCCTTCTTGGGGAAAATTAATTTCCTCCACAAGTTCATCTTCGAATACACTCATATTGTTAAGATGATACAGGAGATGGTGAAGAAGGATGCAATCCATAAATGGGATAAAAGGGAAAATGATGTGTTTTCTCATATTAAATAGGCTATCACAGAAGCACTCACATTGTACAACCCATACTTCAATAAATATTTTTTTCTCTACACCTTCACTTCTAACACTTCTCTCATCATTGTACTCACCCAAAAGAATGATCTGAACAATGAGTGCCTTGTTTGTTTCATAAGAGCGAATCTGCAAGGACCCAAACCCAAATACCTCATCATGGATAAACAAGCTTATGTAGTATACAAGGTGGTAAAGCACTTTCATCCCTATCTATTAAAAATTCATTTCACTGTCTTTGTTCCGCTCCCAGCAGTCAGATCACTGCTCATTCAACAAGAATTGGGTGAAAGGAGAATGAACTAGATGACTGGTTTGCAAGAATATGATCTATAGATCAAGCCAATTCAAATAATCAACGGCCATGGCCTTTTTCAACTAGCGTCAAAAGCAATAAACATAAAAGAGGAAGAAGAAGATCTTTCAGGATGGGAGCAAGAAATTGAGATGTATAATGTCGATCAAGCCTCCCCCACTACTAGCAGAAACTCTTGCTACGTTGATGTGTTCCAATACCTTGAGCACGGCAGCGTTCCCTCCAACGGTTCTGCACAGCATAAGAATGCACTCAGACTTAAAGTGTTATCCTACCAGTTGGTGCATGGGGTTCTTTTCATAAAGCACCACAACGTAGTACTGCTTAGGTGTTTAGAAGCACATGATTCATAAAAGGTATTATGTGATCTCCACAACGGACCAGTCAGAGGTCACTTTGTGGGTAACACAACGACGCATAAGGCCATGTGGGTCAGTTCTTACTGGCCTGCATTATTCAGTGATGCTCATGCTTATGCCCACAAGTACCCAGTCTATCAGAGGTGCGCCGACAGAAACAATAAGTCAGTCGCTCCATTGCAGCCCATTGCAGTGGAAGAACCTTTTCAACAGTGGGGCTTGGATATCATTGGAGAAATATTTCCGCATTCGTCGAAGAAGCACCACTACATTCTTACTGCCACATATTACTTTACGCCGTGGATAGAAGCAGCTCCGCTTAAACAAGTGAATGATCAATAAGTTGTTAGCTTTCTAACATAGAACATCATTTCCAGGTTCGACATTCCTACTTCACTTTTGGTGGACAATGCAACATACTTATCATTGCTAAGACTTTATGATTTTGCATTGGAAAATAGAATTATATTGAAAAATTTAGCTAATTATTATCCACAGAGGAATGGTCTTATTGAATCCACGAATAATAACCTAATCTGCATTATCAAAAATACCATATTCTTTGAGCAGCGAAAATGGCATTCTGCTTTAGTAAATTCCTTATGGGCTAACCGAGCCATTTCAAAGACTAACTTGAACACCTCCCCTTACTTCCTGGTATACGAAAAAGAATCCATCCTCCCAACCAACATCTACTTGTCTGCCCTCCAACTCTCACAAGAATCCCAAGGCAAGTTGTGATTGTTAGTGCAACGTAGGATGGACACCCTTTGCAAGATTCAGGAAGAAAGGTTGAAAGAAAAAGAAAAAAATTCACTTCACCAAAAACATATCAAGAGGTGGTTCAACAAGAAGTCTACAGGGAAGAAAACTTTTAGTGTGGGTGACTTAGTCTTGAAGTGGGATAAAGCCCATGATGACAAAGGAAAACACACTAAGTTTTAGTCCCTGTGGATTGGACCATTCACAATACACGAAAGGATTTTCCAACACACTTATCATCTTCAATCACTTGACAGGAAGATTGAAGCTCTCCCTGTCATTGGAAAAGACTTAAAACATTAATTCCAATGAAGATCAGGGGTTGTGCCCTACACAATGTACATAGTCTTTTCTTTATCGTTTGCTTGAGTTTTGTTTGTTTTCATCATGTGAATAATTGTTGTGCATGTACATGTTGTGGATTATAAGTACGTGTGTGGTCGAACTATAAAGAGTCTTGTGACACTTCAAAATTTGGCTAACTTTTTTTCCATCTTCCTTGTGTTTCTTATATATTTTGGCCAATGAATTTCTGATGGAAAATACGATCCATCCATTAGGTGAGTTTTGGTCCAACCATCAACCCATGTCTATTCCGGAAACCTCATACCTACACTCAGACTTTATGTTTTAGTGTTTTCATGCTTATCCAATCAGTAGAAGTGGAGAAGAGGAAAATCTAAATGAGTAAACCTAAATCAAAGGTCCTATATGCTTCTCTGAAGGAAAAACCTCTTCTTCTCTCAATAAGTTGGGATCCATCTTCCACCCCAATTCAAATAAGTGTTGATGCACAACTCTCTTTAAATAAATAAATAAAGGTGAAAGAAGAGAAAGGATTCCTGCGCAAAGAGGTGAAGCAAGCAACACCATTGGGGTACTGTCCAGGCTCGTTAGCGGCGGATAAATTTTTTTCTTCCTATGTGACTCCGTTAGGGTATTGTCTAGGCCTATCAGCAGTGGAGCAACACAAGAGATGAAAATTTATACTCTGAAAATATTAAGTCGGAAAACTACACTACCCTTCCCGACTTGAAACATTGTGATATCGTTGAATCTTATGTTGTGTTCAACCGATAAGGAATAAACGGGACCATGTTTATTCATGGGGTAAGTGGGAAGATCAAAGTAATTTGCACAATGAATCAATACTCCCAAAAGGACCGAGGCCCTGCACAGAAGAAGTTAATCGAGATAGAGAAACTGGAATTCAACTAGTGTGTGGCCAAGTGTTGTAGCTGCTATAAAACCCTCCAAAATTTTGGTTTACACACAATTTTGGATCCTTCCTTGGTCTTGAACATTGTTTTCGCAAACATCGAACCTTATTTCATGAGCTTTCTTGAAGTGTTTTATCCCCTTTTGCATGTTGAGTAAACTGTCATCTTTCGGCATGTTTGGTTGTCACGCAATGTGTAAAAACCTATTTTGATGGTTTCAAGGGTCTATCTTTGTGTATATGAGTTTTTCTAACTATTTAAACATTCGACGCACTTATTCAAAAAGTTTTGAGCACTGCCGCACAAGTGTCGTTGCAGTCATCCCAAAGTCTATCTTAAGTGTCGCACTTGTCATAATTTGTCGTAAAGTTGTCGCACTGAGGGAAATGATTTGTTCATGTGTCCATATGATGTATGTTATCTTGTCATCAAAATATTCTAAGTGTGTGATCACAGTCAAATTTCATCATTGTTCACACTGATCTCACCAATCTCACACAACCATTTTTAGAAAAACTTCCTAACCAAGCAACCTAGATTCACCGGGCCTCTCTGAGCTTCAAACTACGTAATCTCATTACTCTAGATGTGACATTTATTCTTGGAAATACGCAATGTGTAGTTTTTTCCTCCCAGGTCTGTTGCACTGCGCATTTTCTGTGTCCAAGCCCCAACCTTGACCTCCAAAATTGTGCAGTCATATCCCCAACCCAGCTTAAACTATGCACTTCGCATCCTCAAGCCTCAAGATCATCCCCTGAGCCCTTGAACTATGTCGTTGCATAGTTTTCTAGCCTTCCTTGACTCCCATAACTGCACAATTAGATCTTCTAGTGCTCATTCCCTCAACCTGTCCCACTGGCTCGGAAAACTGCATAGTTTTGTCCCTCAAACCTGCCTGAACTACGCATTGTGCAGTCTCGTGGCTCAAGATTTTCCCCTAGCTACTAGAAATGCACATTGCGGCAATCATTGAGTTCCTCTTCCCATCCTGACACTTGTTTCGAGCTTAGTCAGTGGATCAAAATGCATCATCTTAGACTAGAGTATTTTCGAATTGATGTTGTCTCGTCATGAGTGAATTGCATAAACATGTACATTATCATGTCATGACGAGATGATGGAGAAGGAGAAGGAGGGGAGCATGCTTAAAGACTCTCTTGCAGCTGAACTTACAAGTTTATTGATCAAGAGAAAGCAAAGGGACACTAGTTTGTGACCACTATCCAAGAATTGAGATCATTGAAGATTCCTCATCAGCAAGCCATGAGGAGGTGAAAAGAAAGCATCTTCAAGAGGACGTCTAGCACTTAGAAGTAGTAATGGCTTGACATTTCCACATCATCAAGTAGTCCATGTCAGCAATGTCATGTCATGTGTGGTCATATGCCACATCATCAGTGTGGATCATGTATATTGTATTCAAAATGTATGGTAAAGTGGAAGTCCAAAGAACACGCATGGAATATAAAGAGTCATGTAAGTTGATAAGTCATGGGAAGTCAAATAGTCGTGAGGGTAGTCGAAGAGTCACCCTTGGTTATATATACACCCTCATTGTATGAGAAAAGGACTTTTCACCTTGGCTCCTCCCGCAAGGCATTAGAGAGATAAGCTAGTTCTTTGAGGAGAAAGGAGTGCCTCCAATGCCCCACTACTGGAGTTAGTGATGTACATTATAAACATGTGTCTTGGAATTTTTACTTAATAATAGAAGCGTTCAAGGCCAACACGTTCTTCATGCATGGATTATGAATGTTTGTAAGACTATTCTGTAGATGTTTGTATTCCATGTTTTCTTTCACATGTGCTAAGATAGTTAAACTATTTCGGTTATTTTAGTACTTATCTTATTGAGAATGTGTTGTAATGGTTTTTATTGATGTCCTATCCTTGTGGATTATTCTGCAGGTTATTAGATAGATCTTTCTTCAATTTTTTGTTGTAACGATCGTCACATCCTCTTTGGACTATCCCGTTGGATGTTAGACAAATCCTTCTAGTTCATGTGTGTCTCTTCTTGGGTGGTACTACTACCTCTCACTTAGAGGCTCGCTTTTCTCCCCTCTCCACGGTAGAAGAACCTTAACACATTTAAAACTGAACACTCACCAGGAACACCTTCTTTCTTTTCAAAGACACCATTACATCCCTCTCTCATTCTTACAATTATATCCAAGGAAAATCTTTGAGGATTCAGCAACCGGGCCTTTATACCAGATGGGACTCCTACACTAAATAGTGTGAGGTCTAATTGGGACTTCACATCGGGGAGATCCCCAGAATGTTGATTTAGGAGAGGAATTCTACAAATCATAAATAAGAATTAGGAAAAAATATAATATAAGAGTTCAAATTTTCATAACTAAATTTGAATCAAGTTTTCCCATTTAGATGAGAAACTATGAGAAGTACATCATCCTTAAGAAGGCCCTTATAATACACAATCTTATCAAAAATCATATCCCAAGCACATAATCATAACCTTAAAAACCTATTCTAAGAACTGGGAAAAAATTCTAAGGGAAATGCCATAAAAAATAGGGGTTTGAGATATTAAAGCTAGCAATGGTATATTTCTACAACATTGAAAATTCCAATTGACCTAATCTACAACAATGTGATTTTTTATTGACTTAGCTAGTGTATACTTTTCGATATCATTGAATAGTACTTAAATAGTCTAATGACTTTTATTTTTCTTTGAGAAAAGAATCTATACAAAAGGAATAGTGCATAATGCGACTACAACAATATTGGTTCAATTGACTTCTCAAGTCTCAAAAATCCAAATTTGAGGTTGTTTGTGATTTATTTTTATCTTATTTATTTATTTACTTACTTATTTTTGTAATTAAAGGAATGAACAACTAGGTCAAGCTTGTACTCATGTGACACGGGGTCAATTTCAATTGTGATTTTTTTCTTTCTAATTAAAGAAATTAACAATTAGGTCGGGCTTGTATTCATGGGACACTGGGTCAATTTTAACTGCTACCACTATAACCATTAGGTTCCCATGACTGCCCCTACCGTAGACACGTATAAATCAAGGTTTGAATTGGTGACTTTTACACAATGAGTTCCTTAACAATGCATCTTATCACCATCTAATCTACACCCTCAGGGATAAGGATATGTTATGAAACCAGCTCACAAAAAGATAGAAAATATAGATCAATGCCTTAGAATCCAGCCTCTTCGAGGGGGCAACCTCCTTTACATTACACAAATGAACAATTCTTGGATGATTCAAATGACAAAACCTCCTTTCTATATATATGAGTC